>JARHVA010006337.1:27500-257500 GCA_037957365.1 Torreya grandis | reverse complement strand
GGGTTCCACATCCCTTCCATCATTTTTTCCACTACATTATTTAAATTGTTCCATTTTTCCACTAGCATCACCAACTAACTACCCATTTTCTACAGATTATCATGGAAATTTACCAACTTCCTGAATCCCTCTAGAAGTTGAGTTGAATCATTATCCCTCTTCCATATTTTTGTAGCTTTCCATTCATTAATTTCAAATTTAAGGTTTTTTATACTCAAATGTAGTTGGATAATTTTATTAACCTTCTTATCTATACTCTTCTCCAAGCGAGAAGAATAATGAGATTTTATTTTATCATTAGTCCTGACCTCCCATGAGAGAATAGTGTGAGGGGAAAGATAAGCCTTGTCCTTCCTGCCCTCATCTAATTTATCCTTATCATATTTATTATCTTTAATTCTATCCAACATATTGATTTCTTGGTTCTTCACCAGGTTCCCTCATTTAGTGATCCAAAAAATCAGTCCTTGTGGATTATGTCGAAAGAGGAAGTTTCATGGGAGGATAGGACTGAAGATTATAGTGACGTGAGGATATAATACAACAAACTAATCTAAATCCCTTTGAAATGTTTTAACAATAATAAATGATGTGAAAATATATGAGTTACATTTCCTTCTAAAGTCAAATAATGTATTACATATAAGCATATATCTAACCATATCCTTGGAATATCATCTCTAGGATATCCATTCTTTTCCATTTAATATATGGCATCCATCTCAAAGAATGTCTGCATGAGTTCCCACTTCAACCTTTTGTATTTGAAGGTGTTAGTACCTTCACAAGACATACTCATAAAATCCTTGATGAGTTCTTCTGTGACATCCACTTTGACTCCCCTAAAGATAACTTGGTGATGTTTGTAGCCTACTGCAAAATCCCTAGCCAACATTTCATCATGACCTTCAATTTAGAGCATAAACTTCATGAGTCCACCCTTTCTAAAATTTATCCAATATTTTTAGTTTGCTTGGAATTATGAATAGGATATGGGTTCAAAATGATATTGATCCTCCCCCATGCTAAAGATCTTATTTTTTCTTAGATGTTGAAAGTTTCAAAGGACCAAATAATAGTTCAAAATTATATTTTTTAATTTTATCCAATAGTCATTTTGAGGATTTTTTTTGAAATTATGTACTTTGATATTATATTTGAATTTAATTTCATAATCATGACACAAAGTGTGGTTTGAACTTTACTTGGACATGATTATATTTCTCACGTGCATCTCTATCACAAGCTTGAGAAACTTAAAAGTGAAAATTATTATTGATTAAGGGATAGATATGGGATGGGATATTGACGGGTCCAATCCATATGGAGAATTTTGGATTGACTATGCCCAAATTTACAAGTGTATCAGAAACTATTTTTCCCTCTCAGTAGATATGTGAGATCGAACACATGGTTGAGTAAAGGAAATAGATAGCATCGATAATGATTTGGATGATAGAGAGAAGCTTTTATCTTTATCAATAGGGCATTGGTGATGTTGAGTGAATCCCCTTCTATAGCCAATTTAAGAATGTTAATTTGGATAACTAGTTGGATACCCCAAAGGGAAGATTTAGCCTCAACAAGATGATTGGATTGGTTACCATTGGCCCTACATAGGTAGAAATAGTAATCTTTGACTCATACTTGATGACTCCTCTACCCCTAATCTTTCTAGGATTTCCTTTATATGCTTATTAAAATTTTAGCTTCAACCACCCCATAGGGGCATTCCTATTTCATAAGGCTCCTAGCTAAATTAGGCCTAGTGACAGGGGAAAGAGATTCCACTTTTTAAGGATATCTTACTCAACCTTGAAAGCTCCCAACTTATCATTAGGCATTACCACCTTCCAATTCTCAGCAATAGCATATTGGATCTTACAAAAGGATCTCAAAGTATTGTAATATTTATGGTTGAAGATACAAGAATTCATTTTAGACCAAATAAGCTATAAAAAGTGGGGCAGGGATAAATACCAAAGGAAAACCAAAGAAGAGAGCTTCCATTGGATGATGAGGTCTAGCATGGAACTAGGCTTGACCCAAGACAAGTTTAGTAGCTGAAAGAGGAGGTTCTAGATAAAATACTAAAATGGGAAATCAAGGAGTAGATGATTCACTAATTTTAGCACTAAATTGTAAAGAACAAACCTATTGGGGATGGTCATCCCCCATTTTTCAAAGTTATCTATTATAATAATATTGTTATAATCTATAATCTATAAAAAAATGTTCACCTTAGGGGTAAGGTGTTTAATCAAAAGGTTTCTCCAATAGGCCCCATCCTCCAGCTAGTCTAGATTGGCAAAGAATATTCCTTTCACTATGCATGCTTTGTTGTCTTCTATAGGCCATAGGAGTACATAATCCTTTGGGAAAACAATTATATAGATTTACAAAATTTAAGAATTGAGTTTGGTAATTTCCTAAGTAATTTTAATGTTGTTGATTACAACAAGCAGAGTTATCATCTTTATTTTTCCTTTTAAGAAGGACTAGTAATCCTTCACCTTAAGGCCTATAGAGGTTTTATAGGTCTCCTTAAGGATGTTCCAGGGGGTGGGGAATCTATGGGAGATGGAGAGAGCTAAGGGACCTCTAAGAAGTCCACCTTTTCTCCATTTTTGACTTGCCATTTATTCCCTTCTTTAGCAAAGATTCAAGCTTTAGGTGATCTTCTAAAAGGCAAAACAATATCAAGAACCTTATTCCCAAATAAAATTATCTTCCTCACAATCCTCTAGATATTTTAATTTGATAATGATTGTCTTATTTCATAAATTTATACCCATATTTTGTAGTTAGAGCTTGATTCATACTTTGATTCTTCTTAGACAAAGACCTCCAAGGGTGTTTGGGAAGCAAAATTAATAACATGAAACTAATGGGAATCAAAATTTGTCTTCCATAACCCTCCATAGGAAATTTTTTTATAGCTACTCAATTATGTCTACAATCTTGTTAGGGATTAAGAATAGGGTCATGAAGTAGATGAGGATACTTTATAAGGAACTTTTAAGGAGTTATATATTTCCTTCCTATGATATAAGGGTTCATTTCCATCCCATCAACATTTTCTAGATTTTTTATAATAAGGGATTCCACAATTCCATTTTCGTCTTACCATCAAACAATGGCATGCTGAGGTAGGTTGAGGGAAGCTTGCTGATTTTTCATCCTATGATTTATGCAAATCTTTTTTGAAGGGGAGGCAAAGTGTTCAAGAAGAAAGTAGAGATTTTATTGACATTTATGCATTGTCCTAAATATCTTTCATAGTTCACTAGGATACATTTGAGAGCTGAAGCCTCTAAAATAAAGGCCTCTCTAAGAATAAAAGTGTCATCTATAAACCATTTTTGGGTGATCAATACCATGTTTTGTGCGACCCTTATCTTCTAAATAAATTTTTGTTCTCTATCATCTTGAAGACTTATGCCTAGCATTTCAACCATAAAAATAAATAGATAGGGGAGAGGGGGTATCCTTACTTAATACCCATGTTGGTCAAGAGGAAGCCTATAGAGGCTCCATTAATTAGTATGGCATACACAAGAGTAGAAATGAAACTATGGGTTAGACCCTTAATATATACTCTAAATCCAAACCTATTTATCACCTGGTCCAAAAATGTCCATGACACTCTATCATAGGCTTTATTAATGTCAATTTTAAGAAACATACCTACTCTAGTGGAGTTGGCCACTAAATTTAGAGATTCATGAACAATTATGATGTCATATATGATATTTATACCTACCACAAATGCACCTTTTTATTCTAATATGACCCCTTTGATCAAGGGTTAGAGATGGGTGGTCAATATTTTAAGTCATAGAGTATAGGCTTATGGGTTTATAGTCCTTCAGTTTATTTCCACCTAGTTTCTTAGGGATGAGGATGAGGAAAGTGTTCTTTAGTTATTTTAGGATTATTACCACCCTAAATAATTCACATACCATAGCATCCACCTCTAGGTGAAATATGTCCCAAAAAATTTGGAAGAAGGGGGGAAGCCATCTAAGCTAGGGGCCTTGTTTACTTCCATTGAGAATACTGCTTGTCTAACTTACTATGGTGATGGGGGTTTGCAGAGTTCTCAATTATCCATCTATGAGATCATAAAAGGGAGATTATTTTCAAAATTTTAGTTCATTTCTAAAAGATAGAATACATCTAAAATGAGTAGATAGACATTTAAAGCCAAAAATAAACTAGTTTTATAATAATATGGCTACTACATAAATGACCAAACATGTATGAAATTTTTCATATGATCCATGAAAGTCATCATTATACTAACATTTTCTCTAGATTATTAGCCACAAAAGTGGAAAATGTGCATAAATAATGGTAAAGCATGATATCTTTGTTTGATTTTTTTAGTATCTTAAGTTTGTTTCATTTTTAAATTTTAAATTGTAAAATGATTCTATTTTTTATTTTTATAATTTAAAATGACATACATATCTAATGTTTCACAAGAGAGAGTGATGGATACCATATAGGTACTAGGATTGATTGTTAAGGATCAAGTACATGTAAATGTAATTGAGCTGATCCATGTCAAGTGATTATAGAATATACCTTATGATATGACCCTATTCACAACACTCAAATATAAATGGGAAAGTGATACATGTAAATTTTAATTATTATTTAGAGAGGCCATTGTGACCTTAAATAATGTGTAAAGGATTCTAAAAATCCCCATAATAAGATAGAGATTGATCATGAAGGAAACTACCTAAGACAAATGAGTAATGACATCAAGCTATTATACAAGCAATGGCCATTTGTTAGAGAGGATTAGATTTATAAATTTATTAAGTGATGTAATGATAACATTTGCATCATAATTGCACAATTTTTATTATACTTTTGTATTCATTCAAAACCATAGATACTAATGGGTTGGTGTTGTCTTATATGATGTGAGATGTTATTTGCAAGAGTTTAGAAAACTCTCACCCAAGGTCAAGTCTACAAACCATTACCATAGTAAAATCCATTTATGCATTGATCAAATAATATCTCAATCTATCATACAAACATATATCATATAATGATAAATCCATTGTATCTCCAAAGCTTATTAAAACACAATGAATGAACCTTGCACATATATGCAAGGAAGATAATCTTAACTAAGACATCAAAATAAATGATCAATCCTAACTAAGAGATAAAACTAAGTGATAAATTAAAATTAAGAGATAATTATCCTTTGTTAGAGTAGGTTATTTACCTTAGTTCATTTTCACTTAGGTATCTACTTATTCTCACCCATTTATGTGTGGATATTTCATTTATTTTATTTTAGAAATTATGAGATATTACATATTTATCTCTTAGATATTATGGGGATATTTTTTAGTTTTTTAAATCCTCTTGGGGTAGTTATATCTTAGTCTTAAGTTTTATCTCTAGCTTGATCTCTTAGTTATGATTGATCTCTAGCTTGATCTCTTAGTTAGGATTGATCTTCCTTGCCTATAAATTCAAGGATCATTAATTATATTTGAAGAAGCTTTGAATATATAGAGGATTTATTATTTTATGATCTATTTTTGTACAATATACTAAGATATTATTTGATTAATACATCAATGGATTTTACTATGGTAGTGGTTTATAGATTTGACCCTATATGAGAGTTTTATAAACTCTTTCATGGTATTAGAGTGGTCTCCAATAACCATTATTTATATCCTTAACTTCTTGCTCATCGTTTGGTATTTTATTTCATTAGTAAGTATGTTCTTCTCTTGCATCCTCTTTGGATGGTCCTGAGAATTAGAAAGGTGTGTAATAAATTCAAGTTTTTAGGAGGGACTTCCTCTTTATGCATTTTTTATTGAAATTAAATTTTGGAGATTGTAGGATTAAATCAAAGATCACAAATGCATCTCTATTATCTAATAAATATATAAGCACCTTGAATTTCATCCCATTTGGATATGAGAGATAAGATATGCATGTTTTTTGTAAAACCATTAATTGATTAAAAATGACTATTCTTTTTCATATTATGAGAAACTATAAGTGATCATTTAGAAATTATTATAGGTTTTTTTATCCTTATTTTATAATTTCTATAAATTTTTTAAAATTTTAAATTCATTAAGAATTTCAAAATTTATCATAGTTTTACTAAGTAGTACTATTCTAAACAAATATGACTTTTCTTTATTTAATTGTGAGAAAACTATAAATGATCACTCAAAACAATTTCTAAGTTTTGTTCACCTTTTTTTCATATTTTTATAACATTTTTTTATTTTTAATTTCATTAAGAATTGGAAAATTTATTTAGTTGTACTAAATAGTGTTATTCAAAAAAAAATCCTTATGGGAAGATTTTTTTAAAGGGACTTTTTAAATTGTTTTTTATATAACAATATCTTTGGATGAATTTTTGATTATTTTATTATTAAAAAAAATATATATATATTTAGGAGACATTAAGAGATATTATATTTATTTATTTATTTGTTATATACCTTTTTTTATCTCTTTTTTCAAAGACCAAAGGGTGAGACCTAGTTTGGTAGGTGGCCAAACCCCCTCACAAGAAAACAAAATTTATCCTTAATTAATTTCACCATCTTGATTGAACTCTATCATGGATACATTATAGATTCATACCAACATCCTATTTTACATGTGTTTTGTACTTGTTGAATACCGTAGGGTGGGGTCTAATCTAACAGGTGGTTAGATCCACAAAAACACTTTATTTCACTCATGTTAATTTATTTGTACAATTGAAAATGAATTTTTGGTTGAGCCCAATGCCTTTCATTATTTGAGTATGTTTTTTGTGTCACTTATGTTTTTAGCCCACATTGTTCCCTTGTTTTTATGGCAACTAATGATTTGTGATGACTTCTTTGACAAGTCGATAGTCTCTGGTGTATACAATGTCTTCATTATTTTCATTTGGTATTTTTTGAGATATATTATACTTTCAATGAATTATAAAGTGCTACTAGGGTTTGATTTTAAATCCTAGTCTACTTTTAATCATGTGTACCTTAGTTTGTGTACCTTTTAGTCTCTCCCATCACCACTAGGACCATTTTGCCCCTCCTTAATATGGGTATCATATTCAGGTAAATTATTTTATGGAACCCATATGAGGATTATTATGTCTAATTGTAATTGTTTATGACTTTTTGTGTAGTGACACTAGTGTGGCATTCCCATCAGTCTTTATGCTCACTTCTCACCATTTTTAGAGATTTTCATTCCCATCTTCTCTTAATTAAGCATTTAGGGAAGGTGTTCAGGTAGTGCTTCCTTATATTTATCATTATACCTAGTATTTTTAAGTGTAGTGTTCATATTTAGTGATAATCATATTTAGCACCATTCCTTCATCGACTTAGAGATTACAGAGACTTAGCATTCATGTATTCTAGTAAGATAAATATGCATCCATAGGGACACTTGTCTTCACACTGCATCATTTTTTTATGTGTACATTATCGAGCCTTATTGTTGAAATCCTTTCCCCCCCCCCTCTCTCTCTCTCTCTCTCTCTCTCTCTCTCTCTCTCTCTCTCTCTCTCTCTCTCTCTATGTCTCTCTTCATGTGGGAGTTTTATTTTTTTATAGGTTTTCTCCTTTTCTCCACATTATGAGAGATTGCATCATGGATATATTATACATGAGTATTTGATTAGGCCTCATTGTTGGATTCATATTGTGGATATGCGACTTTTTTTTTGCCCTTATCTTGACTTAATGGGGGTGTTAGATTAGGTTGTTTACCTTAAATCATATTCACCTAAGAAATTTATTATTCCCACCCACTTATGTGTGGATATTTCATTTATCTTATTTTAGATACTATGAGATATTACATATTTATCTCTTAGATATTATGGGAATAATTTATAGTTTTTTTCTATCTTGTAGGGGTAGTTATCTCTTATTCTTAGGTTTGATCTCTATCTTCATATATTAGTTATAATTGATCTCTAGCTTAATCTCTTAGTTAGGATTGACCACTTAACTTGATTTCTTAGTTAGGATTGATCTTCCTTGCCTATATACACAAGGCTCATTCATTGTATTTAAGGAAACTTTGGAAATATATAGGATTTATATTTGTATTATCTATTTTAGTAAAATATAATAAAATATTATTTGATAAATTCATCAATGAGTTTTACTATGGTAATGGTTTGTAGATTTGACCCTGGGTGAGACTTTTATAAACTCTTTCATTATTTAGGATATGGAGGATAAATACACCATATATATAAGGGTTTTGTGTATATTATCTCATTTATATAAATATTTAAACAAGTTTTCTTACAAGGATCATGGTGGAGCTTTGGTGGCAAGGACCCTATTGTAGGTATGTGCATGTGATCATTTTCCATGATGAGGCTTTTTAGTTTACCTATGGATGGATAAGATAGGGATAGCCCACATATGACTATAAGTGTGGACACACTAATAGGGAGGGATAAGGAGAGGGATAATACCCAATATCAAGAGATATTATATGGGTTATAAGAGGGTGACATGATATGATAAACCTACAGAGATTACCCAATATGTTTCAAGGATGTGACCCAACATTGATATATCCATTTGAGTTATTAGTATTGATAATATCATGTAGGTATTATGGATATATTATATTTTTATAGGGTCACATGGTAGTTTTGGGTACAACAAGATAGACCCTTAGTTTTATACATTTGGAAGATGTCATTGATATTCATCTAAGAGTGGGTAAAGACCACTAATGAGGGTAATAGAGATAGTAGACATAAATTATGATGATAAGGTGGATGTACTAATATTTTATCTTGGTGTAAAAAAATATTGGTGTGACTACACATGGGTAATTTTAGACACTAAAATTAAAATTTAGTAATTAAACAATGCACTTCATAGTCTCAAATTGATATTCCTCTATTTCCTATGTGGATGACCCTATACTTTAATAAATTATAATACTAAATGATCCTATTCCTCATTACAATCATCATAAACTCATTATTTTATTTATTTGTAATTATAATTTAGTTATCTCTATTCTTCAAATGAAACTACTTCCTTAGGACATACACATAAGCTAGTTATGTCTAAATCCACCATTTTCACCCTTCCACCAATTAATGACTAATTTAAAAAAAATTAATTCATTAAAATGGGTTTTATTGCACATTTTTAAATTTTAATTCAAGGAAATTCTAAAAATACCTTGAATTAAGCTTGAAAAATACCAAAATATTCTATCCATTTGTTCACTAGATGACAAGAGGCTCCCATGATTGTAAATTCTAGAATATTATAACTACACATTGAGATGAAAATACATATTATTCCTTATTCTTAGTACATACATCATAAGTATACATAATCTAAGTCTAAATATAAAAACAAGGTCATTAGTTCAAGCACCTAATCACATCAGGATTACACAAAAATTATATATACAACACCATATCATGGGATAATTAAATGGAGTTTTATCCCTATTTACAATATTGGTATGTAGGAAAAAATCAACATGTAGGGTATTTATGTCAAGTATAACACACTCCCTTTTATTTTTTCCTCCATTTTATTACTGTTTTTCCCTTTTAGCATTAAGCTGGGGTTTTGAGTGAAGAAGAAGGTACACAAGAAATCCTACAGTGAATCAAATATATCTACATATACAAAAAGGATATATAGGTAAAGGCACACTAATAAAAATTCACACAAAGAGAAAAAACTCTAAAGTAAGATGACACACCTTATAGATAACAACGTAGACTGACCTAGTCCAAATAGCATGGCCTTGTCCCAAGATAATGTGGATCCTTTTTCCTAATTTACAATAACCTTACACAACCTCATAGCCAATTTCAT
Source organism: Torreya grandis (assembly GCA_037957365.1). Classification (NCBI taxonomy): domain Eukaryota; kingdom Viridiplantae; phylum Streptophyta; class Pinopsida; order Cupressales; family Taxaceae; genus Torreya; species Torreya grandis. The sequence goes on along the minus strand of JARHVA010006337.1, from coordinate 247,619 downwards.
AGTCATTATTTAATTTATGTAGACTTATGTTCTATCTAAGTCTAATTTTTATTAGTACTTTCTCATTTTAGCATATTCTCTAAAAATAGTAAGTTCTAAATCATTCATGTGTATTTATTGTATAAATTATATATTATAATTTACTCACTTGTTTATCTTAGTTAGATTAATACTCATTTAATATCATTTTTTTATAAAACATATTAATGAACCCGTTTTATTGTTGAATATTTGAAAACCCTAACCATTCATGTTACTAGGGTTTATGTCTTTCTTTTTATTATTTCCAACCATTTTATTAGTGTTTTTAGATTTAGTAATTTTTTTCCAGCAACAATCTTTCAATTTCTATTTCATACATTATGAAATCTAATACATTTGTTTCTTCCTCTCTTAGAATAATTTTTAGACTAAGTGATCTTTAATTTGAGAATTCTATAAGTTTCATTGATAACAACATAAAGGTAAAATCAGTTAATAGATTTGATGATACTAAAAAAAGAGAAATAATAGCATATTTTTCAAAGAATTCAGATATGTAATAATAGCTCATAGAAATTGTTATAAATGAAATAAATAAAGAATCTAAAAGTCAATCCTTTGAGGTGTATACTACTATGGATTCTTTAAATTTATCCACATAATTATATACAACTTGTATATCAACATCTATTATGGGGGAAACCCAAGGGTTTCATTAGATTACTATGTCAATCCTTACCCATTCACTTTTTACACCAGCATTGGGTAACATGCATTTTATTCCTAATGTATGATCCCTTATGCATAACATTGTAGCTCTACAGACCAAGGTGTTACATTTAGAATAAGGTGCTTTGAAACCTTAGACACTTGACTTGTAGACTTTATTGCATACTCCATTTGCTTAAATATTTCATCATATCCTTTACCACCTATTTTTTTGGCACCTAATTTTATATTATATGATGGAAAAGGTTATCGTGAGTAATATTTAAGATAATTTCATGTATCATTTCCAGACTATGCATCCAAAAATAGGTTGTTGACAAAGTTTTTTCCTAAGAGTTTAAAAAAGTATGCTCTAATATGGTTTTATGGTTTACCATATCAGTTAATCCATGAATTAAATCCTTTGGTATATTTTTTCCTTGCACATTACCCAATTAACATAAGTGAAAATATTTCATATGCTCAAATTACTTAGATCATATGAGAATATAGCAAGTCTATCATAGATTATGTATTACAATATAATACCATGTTATCCAAGATGGTAAATTCTATGTAATGTACGTAATTTCAAGACATGTTAAAATACTAACTTATTTCACATGGTTAAGGAAAGTGAGATTAATTTATTGGTAATAAATAAGTTAAAGTATGTAATAAAACTAATTTATACTTATTATATAAAATATATTAGTAATCCACCATACAAGGTTAAAATAAGAGTGATCCAAAGACAATAGTGAATGTAATTTTAGAACCTACTCGACATATTGTGTTATCAAATCCTTTAAGAAGATGGTTTATGAACTTGATAAAAACTCCCTATAAGGTCTTATAAAAGTATCATTATGTCACCTCATATGGATCCCTCTCATTAAAGAGTATGAAGTGAGTAAACCTATTCTAAAAGGATTGTATAAAAAATATTTTTTTAATTTTCATATAGTGTCATGGCATACTACCAACATTGAGACATAGAATACTTGATTTGATAGATGAGAACATCATTGATGTGGTTATATCTACTAATAGTACAAAAGCACAAGTAAATGAGATTATGATAGTGAATATATTAATTGATCATTTCCATAAGCATGTAGTTTGATAAAATCATATAAATGAGAAATGATTACATGTATAATGCACATGTCCTCTACCAACTTATTATCATCCTCATGAAGAGGCACAACATCCTTTAAATATTATTATTGGTACATACAATATTTTAGTAATATCTCGACCACTTATTAAATTCATAAAACATGAGATATTTGATGATCATTTTGATTTTCATTTTTTATTCATTCAAGCTTACATTGATCATCAATCTATACTGAGTGTTATGGTCGATAATGGTTCCAGTGTGTATATAAGTGATACCACACTTATTTTCTATTTTAGATACATAAATAAGGGTATAGTTCCTATAAAAATAATAATGCATGGATTTGATCGACATGTTTGGAGTTAAATTGTTGAGATCACATTACCACTATAAGTTGGTCTAGCACATATGGCAAACAAGATTATAGTAGTAACCAGTGTAGGAGTATTTGACATGTTATTGGGGCATCCTTGGATCTATCAACTTCTTGAAATGCCTAATAAAATACACAATTTTTTGAAATATATTTTTGGTAATGAGGTTATCACAGTTCATGTTATTCTATATGAATACCCCCTATAACCAAAGGTTATTTCTCCTACATAATAAACATTAGTTGAGTAACCTAAAAAGGTTTAACCTATTCAATTAATTTAGAAGCAAGTGGTCAGCTTTATAAGGAGACCTATCCTTTAAAAATAACTTAATCAATTATTTTTCATAGATTATAGATAGTCATTTTATACTCCAACATATACTAGATTGATATTATAAGGTAGTAAAAGTGTTCCATAATGAACACCAACACAAAGTTCTTTTACTACATGATGAGTTCCAAAGAGTCTTACAATTCACAGTACTAAAAAATATGCACATAATACTATAGATTATCATCATGATAGTGGTACTTGTGTTATAGAACCAAATAATTTTTTAAATTCTAAGTTGAGACTAGATACTTCATAGTGGCATGATGCTTTTTATTTTTAAGAGGTTATCCATCCTATGTTAAATATAAGACCTATTGATTGTGAGACTCTTGCAAGAATAATTTGGTTCGTATGTTAATTTTTTAGTTAGATATAAAATTTTATTACATATATTGAAGCAAAAATTAACTGATGTAAATGAACTACACATATCATGCATAGGTCTCAATTTTCAGAATCTATAATATATTGAAGCAAAAATTAACTGATGTAAATGAACTACACATATCATGCATAGGTCTCAATTTTTTTAGAATCTATAGATTCTAAAAATTGAGACCTATGCATGATATGTGTAGTTCATTTACATCAGTTAATTTTTGCTTCAATATATGTAATAAATTTATATATTTAGTTTTATATCTAATATGTTTCACAATTTACATGAATGGGTTGTAGAACATATAGGTTGTCACTTTTAAATGTAGTTATAGGCGGTGATATTATCTCAGACCCAAACATTTTACATAGATAAAATTGCACTTTTCTAGATAGTCATGTATTGTGCTCTTGTCCAATTTTAGTGAACTTGTCCTAGTCAACAAATGCTCTAATTTATCAAATCAAAATAATCACATGCCTTCTAAATATTATTTTCATCACAACAATTTTATTGGGTTCATCTTTTACACAATTTTATCTCTTTATGGTAATCCCTATTGTTCCTAATTCATTAAAATATAGTGAACCAATACTTTGTTATTTACTCACTTACTTTAACATTTATATCTGACTAGGTACCTGGGTTATTATTTAAGATGATGTTACAAATTCCTTATGTCAAATAATTATGTTTATTCATGCATGCTTATTTCTTTACTTCATGATATATGTGTATTTGAATTATATGGATTGTGTACATTTGAAAATATCCTTGTTTTTGGATCTAGGCCTTATTTTTTGTTTCTATGCATTCGAATTAAATTTGAACATGTTCTTTGTATATGGACCGTTGGCCTTATTTCATGTTTGTTATGCTCTTTCATGTACTCTTATGTGTGCATCATGGTCATGACTCTTGCATGTTATGTTTTTATTAGTTTTTTGATCCCATGATGGATATCATGCATCTCTCTAGTTTTTTGATGCCATTATATATATCATGTATATTTCCCAATTAGTTTTATATTATTTTTGCATATTTAATATATGATCATTGTTCACTACATGCCAAATTTATAACATCTATTAAGACATGACATTATGTATGATTAGATTTACATGTCTCATACATTACTATTTTTCTTAGATTGTCACTATGATATAATGATTTCAAATTTTATCATTATTACTCTATATTTTGATCTTTCTACAACATCATTTGCATAATTTTTTATTTTGATAAGTTATTGTGCAGGATTCACAACTCACCTCAAAATAAGGGGGAGTGGTTTGTCTTAGCAAATAGCTATAACCATCCACTACATATACATAAAATAAAAATAATTACTTAGTTTATCATGATGCATAATCATAAAAATTCCCCAAAAATAGATTCGATTAGTACCACTTCATTTGGATAACAATGCAAGTTGGGATTGTCAACAATAGTACATTTTCATCCCACTAATCAAAAATAGAGTTTTTAAAAATTCTCAAAATCATAATTAGTCTAAAAAAAATTATTTAGTGGTTACCTAGAAACATTTTTAAATTTATACACACGTTATTATATATTTTGTTCAAATTGTGAGCATCGTGCATAACATGTGCTATAAAATATTACACATGTTTTTACTCAATTATTATAATTAGTATAATCTGATACCAGACTAGGGGAATGTGTGAATGATCACTTTGTTCTTGTCATTATCTATATTGTATACTCCATATTCAATTCATATTATTTTTGTAACAATTTTTCACAAAAATGTATTGTATTCTATTTGTAGTGGTTGATTCATCTTTTTTGCACCAGAATGATCTATTGGGATTCATATGATTTATTCCAATATAATCTACTACCTTGAGTTATGTGATGATGAATTCAAATGAATTTTGAGTTTTTAAGCACAAATTTTCCTACCAATGAGGATTGAGACATGCACAGTCCAATCAAAGTGTTTCAATGAAGAAATCTCCAAGGATTCCACACTCTCTAAGTCACTAATTTTGTACTATAAAAACAAAATGGTTCACATACATGAAAATGTGTATTTGTTCCTTATTATTTGATATGTAGGTTTTTTGTCTTAAATTTTAGATTTTAATCCTAATTAAAGACTGATTTATACATGTTTCATAGTAGGATTTCATGAAACATAGTTCATCATGTGATGTACATTCAAAACCATTTTCACATGTAAGCTCAGGTATAACACTCTTCCTTTTACTCTAGTACTTTTTCTTTACTACATTACTAGAATGAAATGAGGCGCGGGGGGGTGGGAAATAGAGATGTTAAAATTAACATTTAATGCTAAAATAATTTACTTGTGACCACTCATGCACACTCCACCTATGTTAAATCCCAAATTTTCAAACCATTATTCCTCTACTTTTATATGGATGGTCATCTACCTTAAGGAAATTTTAATACTAAATATTCATGTTCCTAATTTCAAGCATCTTTGACTCATTGTATGATTGATTCATACTTCTAATTTAGTTAACATTGTTCCTTAGATGAATTCACTCCTTTAAGATAATATCATAGGTTGGGTTTGTATGAATCCATTAATTTCATCATCTCACCAATTCATTATTCATATCCCAAATTTAAATTTATTAAAAAAGGTCATCCTACATGTTTCAAAATCCTAATTCAAGGAAATTCTAAAAATAACCATTATATAAGCACATTTTCTACCCATATGTTCACTAGATGGAAAGAGGCTCCCATGATTGCAAATTCTATAATATTATAATTGCACATTGAAAGGAAAATACCTATTATTCCCAATGAGTACATATGAGCCAAGTAGATCTAAGTTGAGTATGAATATAATAACAAGGTAACAAGTCATTATTTCAAGAACTTAAACATATCAATATTACATCAACATATATCATTTCACCAATATTATTACACACCACCATATCATGGGAGAACTACATGGAGTTTGATCCCTCTTCAGAGTATTGGTATATAGGTAATGGTCAATAGATGGGGTGTTGAGGACAAGCACAACCCCAACTCATTTTTTGTTACCCCCATTTTATATAATTTGTTCCCTCTTATCATTGAGATATGGGTTCAGGTGAATAAGAAGGTACATAGTGGCTCCCACAAAAAAAGTGAATCTATTTACATATAAATGCATGATTTACAAGTGAAGGAACACAAATCATAATTTAGATAGAGGGAAAAAATTCTAAAGGACATCAGTGAACCCTATAGAAAATAAGATAGGCTAGCCTTATCCCAAGATAACTTCAAATCATAATTCTTATAGACAATAACCTCACATAGCCTCATAGTTAATTTTACAGTCACTCTTGTAATATTTTAGACCCAAATTCTAGCTAAAGCATTTGTATCTTAGTACTTTCCCCTTTTACCATATTTATAAAGTATTAAGTATTAAATCAATCATATTATTTATTATATAACTTACATATTATAATTTACTCAATTATTTATCTTAATTAGATTAGTACTCTTTAATCTTTACATTTTGATAAAATAGTAACATAGTAGATAGGGTTATATCTTGTACCATTATTCTCACCAAGATCTACAAATTTTGGTTAGGATGAGATGATGTATGAATATGCACCCCCATGGATGGATCTAGTGATATTGGTGAGATAACCATAGTAATAACAACCCTAATGATTGATGAGCCCATATAAGACCTAGGTAAGTGTATGTTTATTTTACATTTGTCACTTGTATAGTAATAGTTTCATTAGTTAAGTTATTGTAAATTTTATGTTTTTTGGAATGAATAGTGAATAATCACTAGGTGGACATTATTGGTGTATCAATATGATATGTGACATGGAACATACTTGATGACATTCCTATGTTGTTAGAGAGGGATGATTTTGAGACTGGTCCATATGCACCATTATTTGATCATGTGATCCAAGAAAGGGATACATATTTAATAGATGACATGAGGGTGGAGTATTTATATATTGAATTCATATTTTTTAAATATAAATCTATAAATACTCCACCCTCATGGCATATATTAAATATGTATACCCTATTTGGATCATAGGATGGTACCTCCAGTATGAGTGGATTGCATCTCATAATATTTTTTCTTAAGATGTGGCTTTAAAAATGGAACACATAGTGATTATGGTATATATGGAGAGGTATTAAAAGATATTACCTATCCTAGTCTAGGAAAACATCTTATAATAGGGTTTCCATGTCATCGACATCTATTTTACCTAAGTCAAGTAGAGATAGATAAGCATATTAATCTTCTCCACATGAGAGATAAGTTAATATTATTTTTATATGTATGATGTAAATATTTCATTATGTGTGTGTGCGTATTTCATGTTTAAATGTTGTAGACAAAGATATGTTATTAAAATATATGATGCATGACATGTAAAACCTTTAATGACTTAAATATATAAATGTGTGTGTGTGTGTGTGTGTGTGTGTGTGTGTGTGTGTGTGTGTGTGTGTGTGTGTGTGTGTGTGTGTGTGTGTGTGTGTGTGTGTGTGTTTAAATGTTGTAGACAAAGACATGTTATTAAAATATATGATTTATGACATGTAAAACCTTTGATGACTTAAAAAGTAACTTGCAATAATAGATAGTGATGTGTTAAATCTAAAATAATGTTTCTTTACACATTAACCAATAATATGAGTAAGTTTCAAAGTATTGAAATAAATATATTTTTTTGGATTTTTCATCTTACTCTTATTATTAATATAAGGTCAACCTAATAAATCATAATTGTAAAATATTAATCTCTCTGATGCAATAATAGGTGTCATTTATTTTGAAGTTCATAGGAGATACATCAAAGCATGGTTATGTATTTTAAATCTTTTTCATATGAAAGTGATCATTAGTTGCTCTTTTCTTAGGTACCCATTTAAAATCACATTTAGAAGTATCTAAATATACTTTTGGATGTATTGAGTTATGTTTTCCTTGTGTTTGGTCCCATTTAATTTAATTGTATCACCTTAGAATTCAAATTCAAACTATTAATATGTGCTAGAAAAAGTTTCCTTCATATGATGTAACCATGGATTTCCTAGTATAACATAATATTTCCTCATGGTATGCATAAAAAAAAAAATGTAGATATAGTATTATTATCAACTATGAAACGAAATTTAATAGAACCTTAATGTTGAGTTTTAAGAGAATCATGTCTCAAGTTATATGGTAATAATTAATTTTTAATAATCTAGATTAATCCCAAAGGTTGTAGTTAATTCAATCGCATAAGTATTTAATTAAGATTTATTATCAATTAGTAAACCATGTCCTTTTCTTCCCTCTATAAAGGCACAAATTTTGACTATTTTTTCTAGTTGGGATGATTGTGTTAATGTAGATTCCTTAGAATCCATAGTTAGAACATTTTGATGTGTAAGCTAATTAATATTAGGAGATTGACTCTTTTCCGTTGGTTTCCTAATACGTACATAAATTTTAATTTCAACATAATTGATAATATTTTGGTTATTTATTTCCAAGGCAAAGTAGTCATGTTTTTAATGGTAGTTAATTTTATGAAAAAAATGCATTTGCATCATATTTTATTGGAGAAAGAGTCATATTATGTGGCTTATTACATGGTAAGACAATCTTCTTATTATCATGTACTTTTTTCAATATTTCACTTTAATTGTTTCTCTCAATTTTTGGTCATTTCTTAATTTGGAAGCAAGTAAGAAACTAATAAAAAGGGTGTGTAAAGGAGTACCTAGTAAAAGTGCATGAGCGATCCAGATGATGATGGGAAATTCTTTTTAGATTAGAAGGAATAACTTGTAGATAAGAAACACACTAAAAAGTGGTTGTTATCAAGATAGTTGAGTGGACTTCCTAGCGTGAGCTAGATCCAAGAAGTGTATGCTTTCTAGGAGACTATCAATCCACTGTTGATAACAATTAAGTTGATGTAGATGAAAATAAAGAACAATTGCATTCAATAAAATGAAATTAAAATAAATTAAATTTCTTGTTAAAATAAAATGACTAAAATAGTGAAAGTAGGTGAATACTCATGCTAAGATAGTTGGGGTTAGGTTCAAAAAATTAGAGAAGTCTATGTGAATAGGTAGAAATATAGAGAATAGGATTTGGTTAGGATTAAGGGGATGAAAATAACTTACAATTATTTCCTTCCATACTAACCATTGATATTTGGATAAACCATTCATGGTTGGGCTATCTATCAGTGGTTGGGGTGACCATTGGTGGTTGAGGTGACCATCAGTGGTTAGGCTAACCATCAATGGTTGTCTTTATGTTTATGGGAATGTTCAAAAAAGTAATGGTAGACTAGGTAAATGATTAGATAGGAGTTTAAATATGGATCTAGTCAAAAATAGAATGTGGTTGAGAAGGTTTGATTAGGTAAGGGGATTTAGAAATGAAAAAAAATGAAGTTACCTATAAATTGTTAGATGGTTGATGGAAGGCTGAAGTAATTTGGCTAAATTGGCATTACTTTAGCTTTGAGATAAATCTAGATAGAGGTTTAGGTCTTTGAACTGTCGCTTTCTTGTTGAAGGAATGCATGACACTTGTGTGCAAGAAGATTTGATAGCTCATATGTGTATCCCATTCACCTCTTACCCTTTTACTTTAATAGGATGAAGTTGTTAATTGAGTAGGAGAAAGTTACTAATTATATAGGGAATAAATATGCCATTTACAATGCTTTAAGTCTTATTATCACCACATAATGGAAGTTGCTAAATTATTTCATGGTTATCTCATATATAGTTAGAATTAGCTTTAAAGCAGGTTTGATGACTAGACCATCAACAATTAGGCTAACCATCAATCGTTAAGTTGACTATTAGCGGTCAAGTTTTTAAGTCAAAATGGATGAAAATAAATTAAAATAAGGTGAATTAAAAGGTGAAGCTAGTAAATAAATAAATGGGCTAAGTCAACTAGGTGGTCAACTAGGTTCAAGGTTAGGTAGGGGTTCAAGGTATTTTGACATCTAAAACTATGTAGTTTTTGAGTGTCTATATTTTTACCCTTTTTTGTTGAGTGGCTTTGATTTAACATTAAGAAAAACAAAAATGAATGGATTGTTAGTCATGGTTTGATTTCCTTGAGAATGGGAGGAGATATTCCCCCTCAAAATAGGAGTTGATTAAGTAAAAACAAAATTAGGTCAATGTTTAATAAGTAGTAGATCATGAGTCACGAGGTAGGTGACAAAAAAGGTTGGGAAATTGAGATGCAAATTTGCACAAAATTTGATTGGGTGTGATAGTCAAGATCACACAAAGACTAAATTTTCGAATCTTGGTAAAAACCAGGTTGGTTCTAAAGGGAATTCTGATAGGGGTAATTAATCCATAACATTAGTCATTATTGATCAGGTCATACCTATCAAGTCCACTAGATAGGGTTAGTGTTAGTCAAGGGTATCTAATGTAGGAAGTGATCCCTTAAACAACACAAATGGTCAGGTCATGTATGAGGTGGTGCAAATTATAAAAAATACAACGTGATAAGGTTGCTCGATATGGTCAAAATGACCAATGCAATGTCATCATAAAACATGTGAATAGTTTAGGTCAAAATGGCCAACATAAATTTGGACATGGTTAAATGGGTTATTAGCAAAGGGTACACTTTGAGAGTGTAAGGTCTAGTTAAATTAGGGATTAGGTGAACTCCCAAAATTTTAGCACCTAGGTGGGGTGATTGTTTATAATTTTGAAAAGGGTGAGGGACCCTAACTATTCATGGTTAGGGAGTTTCCAAGGTTGATCATTGATGGTCATATTAACCATAAATTATCAAGTAAAAACCCTAAAAATCCAAGACAAAAAAAGTAAAAAAAATACAAAATCACTTTTATCTTCTATCATTTTGATCATAGTTGTTACTTTGGGCATTAGTTTAGGGTAGGAAATGGTGGAAGGTTCCATCATTGGTGGTCACAAAAAGTGACTATCAGTGGTTTGACCTAATCATTAATGGTCAAAAACCAAGGTAGTTAGATCTTAAGAGACCGTCGATAGTTTAATGAACCATCAGTGGTCGAAGTGTATACGCAGAGTGTTGTTAAACAAGTGTAAATTTTGCAAATTTTTAAAAGGTTTTTAAAGTGTTGTTTAAAATTTGTAAAAGATTTTACAATTTGAAAATGTTTTTAAGGTTTGTTAAAAGTGATAAGAAAGGGTAGTTAAGGTTCATAATAGTCTTATGAAAGTTTTAAATTTTGTTATAGTTCGTATAATTGTTAAAGTGGTACAAAGGTTAAAGTGTGTTGAGAGTTTTGAAAGTGTGATGAAGTGGTTGAAAATGTGGTGAAAAGTTTGTGAAAGGTGTGGAAGTGGTTAAATGTTGGAAGAGGTGCTTATAGTGGTGTGTAAAAAGGGTCAAACATAGGTTAGTTAGGATGAGGGTTCAATGGGTAGAGTTGAGCTAATATAAGTATTGAGGTGTTTAAAATGATGTGTTAGGGTTGGTACTAGTTTGTTGTAGTGTTAGAGGTAATAAAGTAGATGTAATGTGTTCAGTTGAAATATGTTTAAAAAGTGTAGGTAGAGCTTGTGACTGATATCAATTATGGAAAACTAAGAGATCATGATAATTAGATTATTTTGAAGGCACGTAACTAGATTTAGATAAGGGACTGAGTCCCTAAGATATTTACCAAAGTTCATGATGAGATGATGACTAATGAGTGGAGACATGTAGAGGAGGTGGGCCTAGGGGCCATGAGACATTATCATCACATGTTGTGGGATATGAATATGATCACAACCCTCAAGAAATGGGACCCAACCATGAACACTTTTATATTACCTACTAGAGATATGACCATCCTCTTAGAGGATGTGACCAAGATTACATGGCTACCCATCTGAGGGGAGCCAATTTATCACATAGAGAGCAAAGAGAGGGAGTAACACATGGATCTGATATATGGAGTAGATTAGGTCCATACCAGGTATCATATAGGTGGTATTTATAATTTATTGCTATACTAGGGTGCCCTAGGGGATAGATTCCTACTAATGATGAAGATGATAGTCATGTGCTACTTCATGCTACCTAATTCAAGTAGTGGTCAATTTCCATAATTATTATTAGGGGTGTTGGTAGAGATGCTTCTATGGAGGACTATGTTTGGGTGGGCTCTAGTGTTATTAGTGTAGATCTATAAGGAGCTCTAGGCCTTTAGAGCATGCAGATGATATGGGATTATTGTTTGGTTCATGCTCCATTTCTAGCCATACAAGCATATTTAGGTGGTGAGACCATTAGGGATACCATGGGATAGCTTTTAAATGACAAGCTATAGTGGTAGAATCTTATAATGGTGAGGAGATTATGCATTGATAGGGGTAAGTGGTGGTGCCAAGGACATAGAGTGGTTTAGGGATGCTTTAGATGGTTTGATGGTGGGTGACATAGTTTGGAGGTCATTTGTGAGTTTACCAAGGTGGGCAGGGTATAGATACCACACACTATCATTACAAATCTAGCATTGGATAAATGCAAGATAGGATGTCAAGATTGAGCTTATTATATTTGACTAAGTCTAGAGGTAATTTCACCTTATGTAGAGGATCCTACCATATTTCCCAAGATATAGGAGGTAGGACATAGATTTATATCTTCTATAGCTATAGCTGTAAGATGTTGTTTTAGATCACAAGGAGCTAATGGTGAGAGCCACCATAGATAATGCTAGTTTGGTGGATGGTCATGTAGTATAGTATTAGGCTAGATATGTAGTGACTAATTTTGGATGGGGTGAAGGGGAGTAATAACATATGGATGTGGATCCGATTTGGCCACTAGCATAGGATGGATAGGCAAAATTAGCATGGGTAGGGGCATAGGATTAGATCATAGGGTTATAAGGATAAGTGGCCAGTTTATAGGGTCAAATTATCACCTTACAAGGTTAGGTGGTGATGCTAACTAGAGAGCAAGATCAAGTGAGGATCTCTCTTTGGTTAGTGACATAAGAGAGAGATTCACTCAGGTAGAGGGTATGAGTGGTGACATCACTAGTAGGGGCACTAACAAAAGGACCTAATATGATCTTATGATGTGGTACTTACCCACTATGGAGGAATTGAGATATTATAAGGTGATAGTGTTGGATCAGTTACCATTGGAGATGAGGTATGGAGAGTAAAGGGATAACTTGGTAGGTGGTCCATCTATAGATACTCTATGACAATGGCTCTCTATAGTAGGGTAGGTAGGGAGATCAAGAAGACCACTACTAGATGGTAGTTCAGGTATAAATATATGTTCAGGTGGGGATAGTGGTAGTGGTACCCTAAGGGCCTAATATGTGAGATTATAGGATGTATATGTTTTTGATTTTAATAATATCCTACATGTTGAGGATATGAGATGTATATATGAGAGATAAATTTATGTATACATGATTATATATATTATTTTATTGCATTATGATGTATATTTCATTGACATGTATGATGTTGTTAATGAGGATTATGTTGTATGATGTTCATGATTATATAGATGATGTGTATGCTCATTATGTTGATGACGATATAGATGATGGTTATGTTCATTATGTTCATGATGATATAGATGATGATTATGTTCATTATGTTGTGATGGTTATGAATTAAAGATGACATGTTTGATGCTTATGAGATATAGACTGTTAACTTAGGTATATGGTGATGTTCATAAATGTTTATGTATGGTGTATTAATGAAATGTTATTATGTTATATGATGATGGAATTAAATCATGAATGTGATGAAATTTATGACTTTATGATGAACATGTGTATAGTTTAAGTGATGTTTGAAATTATACACAGTGAATGGTGTGTTTATTTATAGATATGATCATGGATATGTGGATGATGGTTTTAATTATGGTTCGTTTGATGATGTGTATTTATATGATGATGTGGTACATAGATAGGAATATGGATATGTTTAAGATATGATTTGTTGATGTTTTGAATTATTGTTATGTTTATGGAAATTAACAATATGACATGGTCTATGATGTTTATTGATATGATGTGGTTTTTTTATTTATGTTATGATAAATGATTATTGTTCTGATGATAGTGATGTGACTATGGGATTTTTGATATTTTATGGGTTTGATATTTTATACATGGATAAGATGTAGTTGATGGACATGGTTCATAATGATATGATGTATATGGATTATTATGTTGATGAGAATAATGTTTTGAATGTTTTGATAGAATATGTGATATGGATATATGATGAAAGAATATAAAGTAGGTCTAGATAATATACTAAATGTGGAAAAAAGAGAATGATTATGAGACACATCTCTACATGAACTAATAATGATAGGGTAAGAAAAACTCTATTGAGCGTAGCAAATAGTAGAGAATAATAGAACTGACCATGAAAATAAGCCTTTTGAATGATTCACATGAGCATGATTTGATTAAAAAATAAGGTATCATGATCACTTTGTGTCAAGTAAGATCATAGTCCCTTTATTTTAGAGAGTTTAAGAAGGGAAAGTAGGCGATAATAAATGGTTAAATGGGAAATGGGTAATATAGTAACCTGATGTGGGTTATGTTTCCCCTATTATAGGTGACCAAAGAAATATAATAGAAAATGCCATGCATTAATATAATGTGTAGACTAAATAATGTGGTAAGTATACTTATGCCATATGTAAAATTTGATTACAATGAACTTGCTTTGATTTTGACATAAGGTTATTTTTTGCTTTTGTTGTTTGGATAGGTTGGTGAAGTTAATGAATGTAGGAAGCTTCAAATGTTTGTTTTTGACAAACCTAACTTAGCTATCCTTCAAGGGAGTGGTCTAAAGTTGGATTTTTATAGTTCTCCTTCAAGGGAGAAGTCTATCTTAAAGTAATTTAATTGCTGGGTAGCTGTCCTCCAAGGGAGCAGTTTGTTATGCTAGAAATATGGACCCAAGTGATAATTTAGTGTTCCAATTTGATTTTGAATGCTATTTTTAGACAAAGATAAGTCTATTCACGTTTAGAGATCTACCTTTATGGAGGCAAGACTTTTATCACAAAAGGTTAATAATAGATCATGGAAAGTGGTTTGAGAGAAAACTAATCATAGGATTCCATCTGATTAGAGATGAAAAGTATCCATGAAAACCATGCCATTGGTAGATCCATGGTATCCATGCTTAGGATTAGGGTATAAATATGATGGATAAGCACATGGTTGTATGTTATAATCAATTTTCCCCAAGAGAAACAAGGATAGGTAGGTGAAGGTGAAAATATTGTAAACTAAGGGATGAGAGTAAGTTAGATAGAAAGGTGAGTTTGATCATTATTTTAACAATAGAAAGGATGTAGATGTGAAGTGTTAAGAGGCTTAGGTTTGGGTTTTCCTTCAAGAGAATAAAAACAATAAGCTCTTGATCCATACTTATGGGTTATGATATAGGGTTTAAGCTAATTGAAAGCAAACTTACCTCTTTTACTTTTCTCCATATTAGTTACATGTTGGTTTTCTGTAACGATGAGGTCTTTGATATTAAATTATCACTCTTTCCAGTGTTTTTTATATGCATACTTGATTCATTCTTGATAGACATGAAGATTATTAAATTCTATGAATTGATATTCATCAAGGACTCCAAGATGTGTGAGATGTTCTTGATGATAATCACTCTCAAAAAGGATCTCATGAAAAGATATGTGAAGAGAAGGAATCTAGATTTTAATATGAAAGACTATATCTACACTAAAGATGATAAAGAAATTGGTAGAACCCATAGAGGTTCTAATTCTAGTGTGATAAGCCCATTAATTGAAATGGATGTGCAAGTGTCAATCTTGACCTGAAGAGCTAATGACTTTGGTCAACATTTTGTTAAGGATTTTGTTAGAGGCTTCAACCTATCCATTTTATTATGGATTATAAGGTGAGGAAAATATTAACTTAATGCCAAAAGCATCACAAAGACATTGAAATTTCTTGTTTTTATAGGATTTACCATTATTAGTGATGATATTATGGGGAACACTAAAGTAGTAGATGATATGGTGATTGATGAACTCAATAATCATTTCAATTTTGTTTGAGATAAGAGGGATAGCTTCCACCCACTTGGTGAAATATTTAATATCAGTGATGATAAGATTGATATCATTACAAAGAATTAGGATTGATTTCCCCAATAAGGTTGAGACCCCATTATGATAAGGGTTAATATTCTTTTGATATTTGAAGGCCATGGTTAGGTACGTGATGTAAGTTAGCATGTTGTTGATATTTGACACACTTATTTACCTGATCACAATAGTCATGATTGATGGTGGGCCAATAGAATCCAAGGTGAAGGATATGTTTAGAAACATCTAAGCCACTAAAGTGTCCCCCATATATTTTATCATGTGTTTCCTTGATAGTGTGGGAAGCTTCATGATTACATAGAAAATAGAGAAGGAGGTTGTTGAAGCCATGTTTATAAAGGATTCCCCCTAGTATGGTGTAATGAGAGGTACTTTGAAGAAAGGCTCTTTTATCATTCCTTGAAAGTTTAGGAGGAATAATGGCAAGTTTAAGGTAGTTAAAAATTTGGTCGTATCAAATGCCAGAAGGAGGTACTTCTACACTAAAAATGATGGGAAGGTTAGACATGATATATAAAGGTGTCATAAAATTATGGATGTTGACAAATAGTTTATACTCAGTGGGTTGAGATGGGTTTTGGGAAGCAAGGAAAGTCATCATGTCCATAAATTTGTTGGTAGATTTAAGAAATAACTAGATAAGGTAATGATTGAATGATGCTTAGAGTACATCAATGAGTTGTTTGTACTTAAATAGGACATTAGTTTTACATTTATAGGATCAATTGACCTATTTGATGACCAATTGGGAGTCACCAAAGACACTGATGGTTTTAACTCCCAAGGCTAGAGTAGTTTTGAAACCTATGACCAGGGCTTCATACTTAGCCACATTACTAGTGAATTCAAAGTCAAGTCTAAAAGAAAGGGGAAGAGGTTCACCATTAATGGGAATGAGAATAAACCTAACATGCCCACCATATTGGTATTTGGATCCATCAAAAAACATGGTTATTTAGTAGATAGGTTCCACCTAAGAAGGAGTTGTGATGGACTCATCTAGAAATGCCAGTAAAAATGGTTGATTGTTTGGTAGAGGAATTTTAACTAATTGGTTAGCAATGACTTGACCCGTAATAGACTCTTACTAAAGGAACTCAAGATCAAACTCAGCTATAAGCATGAGCCACTTAGCCATATGTTTGTTTTGGTATGGTTTATCGTGTGTGTACTTGAGTGGGTCAATGTTAGTGATGACATAGGTTTTGTGATGAAGAAGATAATGATGGAGTTTAAAGGCCACAAAGACTAACACAAGGAAATTTTTCTCAAAATGAGTATATCAAGTCTCATATTCTATAAGGGTATAGCTAATGAAGTAGATGGATTGATCTTTGTTTTATTTATCATGATGAGCGAGCATTGCCCCTAAGGAATGGTTTGTGGTAGATATATAAAGGTATAATGGATGGTATTCCCTAGGATGGATGAGGATAGGTGGAGAGAGAAGGTACTCCTTGATTAAATCAAAGGATTATTGACATTCAAAATCCCTCTTAAAAGAGGTGTCTTTCTTCAGGAGATGGTGAAAGGGTTGGCATCCATCTAATAGCTAGGAGATGAAGCAATGGATAGATTAAATCTTCCCCTATAGGTTGTAGAGTTACGTAAGGTTAACAAGAGGAGTCATCTCCAATATTTATCTAACTTTGGAGGGGCATATTATGATTCATCAAAGAGAGATGATAAAGCCAAAAACATTTCCATATAAGACCCCAAAAATTCATTTCTTGGGGTTGAGCCTGACATGATAATGGATTAGTCAGTCAAAGATAATGGCAAGAATAGCTAGGTGATCATCCACATAATCTTCTACAATTTTATGGATGAGATCATGAAAGATGTAAGTCATGACACACTAATAGGTTACTCCAGTGTTATTGAAACTAAAAAGCATGACCCTGTAATGAAAGGTTCCCCATGGGTTGATAAAAGAAGTTTTATGATGATTGTTGGGGGAAATCAAGATCTGATTATATATTGAGAAACCATCCATGAGAGATAATATTTCATGGCTAAGAGTAATATCAATAATTTGGTTGATGTTCTAATAAAGGAAAGTCATCCTTTGAACAAGTGAGGTTAATGTCATGAAATTTGATATAGAGGTGAAGTCCCCCTATGGGCTTGGTGATGGGAATAGTGTTAGAAACCCATTATGGATAGTAAATGGGCTAAATGAAGTCAATGGATAAGATACACTAAACTTCTTATTAGATAAGAAGGGCCATGTGAGGATGCATCCTACAAAACTTTTTCTACATTGGATTAACCCCATAATGGGTGACAATTTTGTGGAGGGAAATATAAGGGTTAATTATAGGCATATCCTAATAAGACCAAGCAAATGCTATGATACAATCATGAAGGAAAGAATGGTAATCTTGTTGCTCAATGTAATTTAAGGATGGGCCAATTTTGATGATATGATGGTTATCCTACATACCCAAGTTGACATCGATAATGGATTAATTTATCATGGTTTATTTCTTAGGATTAAGGGATTTAAGGATAGAATAATCCCCCATACTAAGGTAGGTGAGAATGGAATCATCATCTTGATGTTAGATGATGTGGATGGTAGGATAATCTCTCTCTAGCATTTCAAGTTAGATGAGAGGAAGGGTTTTAGTTTGGCCATCTTTTTGATAGGTTAGGAGACCCAAACTAAAGGTATTAATAAAAAAAGTTATCTAGGATGATATCAAAGTCTTCAAACTTTGAGGGACATGGGGTTGGTGAGGATGGAACATCTTCATCGATGGTGGTGATGGGTTTTGGTGAGGTGGGTTACTTTGGTGGTATGAACCCAAGGTTGAATAGCTCATGAGGTACTTGTTCATAAAGGCTAAGACTAAACCCCTTCCAAACACACCTATAAAGGTAAGCTTTTATAAAGGCTACTTTGTTTAGATAAGAAAATTTGGAGGTGAATGTTCAAATGGACATGATAGTGGTGGGAGCAAGAAGTGGTTGATAGATCCCCCCATAGATGAAATTTGTTTGATTATTGGGGAGCCTAAAAGGGATGATGGTTTTGTTGTTGAGATCATAGGAAGGGTCATGTTTGAGGTTCCCATACTCTTGTGGAGTAGAGAAAGAATCTAAGGCTAAAATATGATACTCCCCAAGTGAAATATGTTAGAATGTGGGTTCCAAGTTGTCCTTTATAGGGATCTAGAAAGAAGTGATAACTGAACTAGTTAAAGCTTCATCACTATTTTGGGTAAGAGTGTTGTTGGTTTTTTTTGTTGGTGAGGTAGTGTTGTTAGTAGTTGATGGTGATGTGGATGATGGAGGAATAAGAACATTTTTATAATGATATGTCATATTTTAAGAGGAAAAAGGACTAGGGTCAACTTTGATGGTAACAACTTGACTTTCATTCTCAAATTTGACATATCAATGTGAGGTAGAAGGGACATAACTCATAGCATGGATCCAAAGGCATTTGAGTAAAATATTATAGTGTATATCACCCTCTATAACATAAAATAGTTTAGTAATAATATGAGGTCCCAATTAGATATGGAGGAAAATGGTCCCCAAGGTAGTGGCCATGGTATCATTGAAAGAGCAAAGGATCATTATACTTTTTAACATGATGTTCTTGGGCAGTTGAAGTTGGTCATAAGCATGAGAGGAGATAATGTTGATACTAGATCTTCCATCAATAATTATCCTTTTGATGTGGGTTTGATTGATGTATTCCATGATGAAGAGGGGAGTATTGGTATCCTCAATATGAATAAGAGGGATTTTAGAATCCTAAAAGGTGATGAAGTCAAAGATTTGGAGGGCTCCAACAAAGGGTGCAATAGGTTGAGGATTATTTGGTTGAACATTTATAGCTTGTATAACCTTTATCAATTCTTGATGATAGTAGGGTGAGGTGTTGATTAGTTCATAAAGGTTCATTTTCATTAGTGTCTGGTGAAGTTGTTTAAACATGATATGTTAGATAGAGTCAAAAGCATTAAAGGGAGAGGCTCTAAAAATGGATATTTTGGGTTTTTGTGTTGGAATAGGTGAAGATGTAGGTGTTTGGGTTTGGTTATAAGGTTGATTATTTTAAGGGTATGTCCAATGAATAGAGACTTTGCATTTTCCCTTGTCCCTTTTTTGGGCCTGAGATAGGGTAACCATATGAATAGTGTGGATGGGGGGATTTATCTGGTTTGATGGTTTCTTTGGTTCTCCTCCTCACTCTTGGGTGAGAATGGGGGAGTAGGTAAATGTTGGATAAGTTGAGTTCATGGTTGGATTGGTAATGGGGGTAAGAGAGTTTCATCTAATAATAGATCATCCTCATCATATAAGCCATGAATGAGTGCTTGGAGAGTTTTATAGTTGTCTATGTTGTGTCCCATTGAGCATTCTCAAATACCACCTCCATCTTTGTTTTTGATGAAAGGTAAAAAAATTGGTGGTAGGGTTAATTAGGGAATCTCTTCATTTAGGATGGTTTTCAAAGGGATAATGGATAGTTCTATGATGGGGGAGGTATCTATAGTGTCCCCAAGTGAAGGAATGGACATGGTTGCTTCTTTTGCTTAGGTATCTAAAGGAATGGAGGGAAGTTATACTACTTCAATGGGTGGAGTTGAGGAAGAATAAATAGAAAAATAAAAGGTTATCTCCTTTGGTGTTTCGACCAAAGGAGAGTCCTCATCAAGTGAAGAGAGAGGGGTGGTTGATTCCTTCATTTGGGTATCCAAAGGAATGGAAGGTGAGTCCACTGATTCCATGAGTGAAATGGGGGAATAATTGGTTGAGTTAATGGTTTTATCAACAATCAGCTTACTAATAATAACATTGATGGTATGTGCCTCATAAGAGCGAGATGATTCAAGTTTGTTGTCATGGTGATGGGCAGAAGGAGCATGATTCGGAAATTTTTTGTGAAAGATGTCAAGGGACTGATTAGGAGGTGTATTGGGATTATAAAATGCAATTTATCTAATGCTAATTAAGCTTTGGACAAGAATTTTATAGTTATTACACCTACTAACATCATGTGTGATATCTTGATGAAAGTCACAATGGTCATTCTCATTGTACTAACTAGGTATAGGGAGAGAAACATCAAATTGTTAGGGAGGCTTGATAGGTAGAAATTAGATGAGGTTAGATTTGATCAATTTTTCCAAACCTAAAGCATAATAATCCCCTATGGGAGTATATTTTATTGGAATATCTCATTTTTTGTTTCAATTTTGTCGGTGGGAAGAGTTGGAGGAATTGGTTTCATGGGGTTGGTTTATAGTTGGTGGTGGAGTAGTTTTTAGAATAACTAAGTTTGTGGATGATTTTGTCCCAGTATTGAGATGGTTGGATTAGTTAGTGGTTTTTTTTTATGGAGGGTCATTATATTTAAATTTATAATTCTTTTTCTATAGTTTCAATTTTCTTTTCATCAATGGCTTGGTTTTCAAGTTTACATGCCATGGTGAATGCCTCATTAAAAGTTATGAAAGTCTGAACTTGAAGAGTGGGGGAAATATGTTTGGCATAACCCTAAAAGAAGATCTCAATCAACTTAGGTTGGTGTAAGGAGAAATAAATTTGATTGACGAGACCTCTCCATTTAGCTACAAAATCAATAATTGATTCATCATCAATTTTCCTAATATAATAGAGGTTAGTAATAGAAACATTTCTAGATATATTTACTAAGAAGTGATCTAAAAATATTTGGGTCAAATGGGAGAATGAAAATATGGAGTTATTGGTAAGATAAATATACCAATCAAGGGTTGGTCCTGATAGAGACATGGGGAAGTTACGAAGGAGGAGAACATCATCATATGCAATCAGATAACAAAAATGATGAAATGATATTAAATGTTGTTGTGGGTCCTCCTTGCCTTGAAATTTGGAAAACGTGGGTAATTAACATTGAGGGGGATAATAATGGATAGGAATGGATGGATGGATGGGTTCATTATATATTTGATCATAGGATAATAGGTTATGAGACCCAAAGATAAATGACTTCAAGTTGGCCATTTTATCCATTAACATATTGACCAAATCTATTTGAGTTTGGAAAGCTACATAATTAGGTGATAAGATTTGTTGAGGTTGGGTGGAAGTAATGTATGGATAAGTGGTAGAGGGTGATAAATAAACCACATATTGGTAATCGATCATAGGAGTTTGGGATGACACCACATAAGGGTTGAACAGCATAGATGGTTAGGTAGAAGGTGTTATGTATCCTTGTGGGTTAGAAATATATGGGTAATATGTCATGGGTACTTATTGGGGGGCTGATATGGTTTGGTTTAGAGGTGTGTTTGGGTTTTTGGATGGTGGTATGGATGTTGATTGGGTTTGAAGTATGAAAGTGATAGTTGGTTATTGGTGGGTGGTAACTCTAGTGCTAATAGGTGGAAGTGTTTGAGGTATGAAAAGTACCAAACTCTAAAGTGGTGTAGAAATTAGTGGGTTGGTTAAACTAAGGGTAATGGTATAAATAGGGGTAGAAGATACCCCCATGGTAAAAGGAGTATAGGTGACAAGAAGTAAGTTTGATCTAATGTTGGAGGTATTGGTTGGTGTACTAGGTGTTTGGTTATTAGTTGGGATGTTGGATGGAGTTTGGGGAGTGGTAATAGGTGGGATATTGGAAGAGGAAAAGGCTTGGGTGAGCATGGGTTAGGTTTAGGTGGCACCCACCAGAAGATGGAGAGGCATACCAAAGGAAAGATTCGTAGGAGGAACCAAAGTAAAAGGGGTATGGTTAGAAAAGGTAATTAGGTAATGTTGAAGAAACATGGGGTTTTTGTCAAGGAAGGTATAAAAATCTAGATCACCCTCAAAAATAATCAGAGGCCTAATAGGAGGGGGATAAAAATAAGGGGAACCCTCAATATCAAAAGTATACTCCACGGAGGAAGAAGAAGAAGGTGGTTATTGGTTGGTTTGATTCCTCAGTTGTTATCTAGTAAAGACCATGAGAGGAATAGAAAATAAATAACAAAAATCACAACTCAAACACAAATCAAGCCAAAGGAAAAGATCTCAAGGAAATCAAACATTCACTAAAGTGAGTTTAACAACCTAGGGCTATTTTTAATTCAATTTTGGCTTATGCCTTAGAAAGTGTGAAGAGGAAATTTAGTTTGTAGATTAGGTACTAAAGAGTAAATCTAAGGTTGGTTTTATGTTGTGTTTAGGTGCTCAAGAGATAAAATATATTTGATCTTTAGAACATGGCTTGATATTAGGGCCTACCCCCTCACTTCACACACCATAGTGATAATGGTGTTGCGTGCCTAGCCAAAATATACTAAATTTCAGAGTTTATACTCAACTAGAGATCTAAGTTGGTATTCCCTTTGGTAATGAACTCCAAGTAAGATTGATAGGAAAGGTTAAGGTTTACCATTAGGTGATGAAATCCTAGTCAGGCCTTGTCTCAAGTTTGTTTTGATATTTTGATTGATTATGTGGTTTGGAAGAAGTGTGTGATACAAGAGTGAAATATATGATTAATTACTTTGCATTTTAATTTAATAAATGAACTAAAACAAGCAAGCAAGCAATGTATGCAAAAGGTTTATTTTAAGCCCAAAATAAATTTCAGATTTCATTGAATGAGCATAAAATAAAGGAAGAAATGGGATAATATGTCCCACCGGGCATGAGAAAATGTTTCTCTTAATTTCTACTCATTTTTCAATTTGAAATCAAATAAGCAACTAGTAAAAGGGGTTTGTAAAGGAATACCTGATAAAAGTGCATGAGTGATCTAGATGATGATGGGAACTCCTCTTTAGCTTGGAAGAAATACCCTAAAGATAAGAAAGACACTAAAAAGGGGTTGTTATCAAGATAGTTAAGTAGACTACCTATCATGAACTAGATCCAAGAAGCATATACTTGCTAGGAGGTTGTTACTCCATTGTTTATAACAATTAAGTTGATGTAGATGAAAATAAAGAATACTTGCAATCAATAAAATTAAATTAAATGAGTGAAATAATAAGAAATTAAATTATTGTTCAAATAAAATTACTAATATAGTGAAATTAGGTCAATACTCATGCTAATATAATTAGGGTCAAGTTCAAAAAATTAGAGAAGTCTCTATAAATAGGAAAGAACACAAAGAATAGGGTTTGTTTAAGGTTAAAGGGTTAAAAATAACCTACTATTATTTTATACCATAGTGACCATCGATAGTTGGGTGAACCATTGGTGATGGGGCTAACTGTTGATGATTAGGGTGACTGTCGATGGTTGAGATGGCCGTTGTTGGTTAGGCTAACCATTGATGATTGCCTATGTGTTTTTAGGAATGTCAAAAAAGGAATGGTAGAGTAGGTAAATGATTAGATAAGGGTTTAAATATAGATCTAGTCATAAATAGAAG
Organism: Torreya grandis; assembly: GCA_037957365.1. Lineage (NCBI taxonomy): Eukaryota > Viridiplantae > Streptophyta > Pinopsida > Cupressales > Taxaceae > Torreya > Torreya grandis. Next base: position 223,181 of record JARHVA010006337.1, on the reverse strand, counting down.
GTGGGTGAGTAGGTTTGATTAGGTCAGGGGATTTAGAAATGGAATATATAAAAGAAATAAAAATGAAGTTGCCTGTAACTTGTTAGATGGATGATGGAAGGTTGAATAAACTTGGCCAAAGTGATAGTACTTTGGCCTTGAGATGAATCTAGGTAAAGGTTTAGGTCATCATTATTGTTTATTCCTTTTTGAAGGAATTCATTACACCTCTATGCAAGAATATTTGATAGTCTAGATGTAGATCCCATTCGCCTCCTACTCTTATCCTTTTATAGGATGAACTTGATAATTGAGTAGAAGGAAGTTACTAATTGCATAGGGAATAAAGCTTCCATTTACAATGCTTTAAATCTTGTTATCATTGCATAAGGTAAGTTTTTAAATTGTGCCATGCTTATCTCATACACAATTGGAATTAGCTTTAAAGTAGGTTGGATGACCTAACTGTTGATGGTCAGGATAACCATCAATAGTTAAGCTAACTATTAATGGTTGAGTTTCTAAGGAAAAATGTGTGAAAATAAGTTAAAATTAAGGTGAATTAAAATTTTAAGTAGTAAATTAATAAATGTGTTAAGTCAACTAGGTGATCAACTAGCTTCAAGGTTAGGTAGGGGTTTAAGGCATTTTGACATCTAAAATTGTGTAGTTTTTTAGTATCTACATTAACTATCAATGAGATTTTGAAATTGTCTACATTATTGCTAGGTTGCACCCTATCATTAACACATGGATTAGGATTCTTATTACATGAAACATGGTTATCATTGAGACTTGAATTATTTTTAATATGAGATCATTGTGAATCATGTATCTCATATGTAAGTGCATGTGAATGTGAAAGCTCAATTTTAAGTGGTTTAAACTCATGATAAATATAATAAAAATATGGTTATGAATTAATAAACATCATATCTTTAAGAGGTTTAAAATAATTTTACTAAATATGTATTTTTTCTCTAAATTTTATTATTTATGTTGTAAAAATATATATACTACCCTTAAATTGAATCATGTAATCATGAATGTTCTCATGTTGACATTATTAGATAAATGGGATATTTTTAAAGGTAACATGTAGGCCCATATTATTAATGAAAGAAGTTAGTAAATTATCTTCCAACATAATTAAGGAATGCAAGGATCCATTAAATAAAATATAAAGCATAGCTACTCAAGCTTCATATTAAAATCTTAAGTAATAGTGTATCATGATTATGAAGACACAAAAAAATTGCATTTGACACTTTAAAATATTAGTTTTTATTTAATCTTAATATATATGACTCGTGCATACACAACTAACTCTTTATCACACTCTTTCTTATCCATTCACTTTCTTATGGACCTGACCTTCATAATTTTTCTTCAATCACACATAAGATTTTCCCAGTCTCTATCAAAATTGATTATCATCATAAGAAGACAATATATTAACTTAAGATCATTGATTCTTATCTCATGGATTTATTTAGCCATAGTCAGATGAATCCAATTATCAAAGCCATCTACTTTTGTTGGACCCATCCAATGCTCTATAATGGTTATTCTTCAAAATTAAAATTCTTACTTTGGGTCAACCCATAAATTTAGTATTTTACATCAAAGTAAATTTACCTTAAGACCTGCCTATTTATACACATAAATACTAAGCATACTCTTATATAGATTTCACTAGGAAAAGTAATTACACACTGAGGATTACATCTGCATATCCTTAAGGAATAGTGATAAAGCATCCAAATATGAAAATCCATAGAATTAATAGCCATAAATCCAAGTATGAATCTTATTTCAAGGTTAAAATCACAAGTTTTCTAGTGTCCAAATGCATACATAGTGTTGCACTACATATTAGTATATCAGTGATTAAGCACACAAATAATTAGGTGACACAAATAAATACATTTTGATATCTCTAGAAATTATTTTAATGTATTTAACATCATCCAATTATTAGGGGGTGGTTGATGTTATCTCAACTCATCTTAATACAAGATTATCCTAGGCAATCCTATATTACTACAACAACCAATTTTTAGAGCACATAGGTAAGAAAAGGACTAGGCACTTGAGTATAACAAAAAGGTATGGTAGATCATCGTACAAAAAAATTATCATTATCAAATGCACTAAGGAAATTGAAAAAGTGTATAAGGAAAATAATTAAAGAAGCACTTAAGGTAGAGACAATTAGCATAACACAAGTAAATCGAATGTAAAATAATATCAAGTCAATGTAGAATTATGAGGAACCAGTTAGGACTTGTTCCAAAGTCTTAACGTTAGGTTAGATTTCTGGTAGGAAATAAATAATTATTGTAAATGGGGCATGCATCTTTTATAAAGACACCCCCATAAATAAACTTACTTTGTTTAATTATTAGGTAGTTTTAATGTTTTATGTTTATTAATTAGAATTACTTTATGGGTTGTTTTCCCGTATTTAGTTGGTTATAGGATTAGTTGTTTTTACCAGTCATTGGTAAAAAATATATAAATCCATGTTTGCATTGTAAAAGGGTTAACGGAGTAAAGGCACCCTTATGTACTTGATTTTTTGAATTATTAATAAAATACTTGTGCACTCGCACTAAGCAGGGACAAGGTTTAACCTATTTTGATTCTAGAGTTATCAGTGGTATCAGAGCATGGTTATTTTGGGAGCACGGTGAATTCGAAGGAGCAAGGTGAAAAATCAATTCACGTGATATTTTTTGGCATGAAATAAGGTATGCCATATAGTATTGGTTTAAATATTTTGAAAAATTATTAAATTATTTTAATTTTTCAAATATTATTTATATTTAATCCTTTATATTTCCATATACCATAGTCTGATCTTTTTTTAACATTCATACTCCATTTTCCTCTGTTAAAACTCCTCATTTGGCATAAAAAATGATTTTTTAGCATTTAATGTTATCAAATTCTTTTTTTTACCAAAATCAGATTTGTACGGCTTATTTTCTGTGGAAAACCTTTGAAAATCTCCATTCATGGCTGTCTTTGTTATTTCTATTCATTCTCAGGAATCTTAATGTCTAAAACATCTGCAAGTGGCATTAAAACCCCTATGTTTACATTTATATTGAAAATCTAGAAATTGTTTGCACTTGTACAGCCTGTTGTATGGCCTTCCAACATCTAGGTTCATTTGGAATCCATTCCTTGCAAATTAACAATTTAAAAATTTGCCAAAACTCAGTCAAAATATGTTTTAGCATGCTTATACAGATTTGTACGACATGTAACAAAGAGAGTAGGTGCAAGAAATAATTTCCAAAGTAGCCATGGCATCACAGGGAAGAATGGCACTAGAATAAATTTCAAAAATTATTTTTTGATGTTTTTATAGTTTTGTTTCAAATATTTGCTGTGGAGGGCCCACCCAGGAGAAGCTTGAAAGAGAGGCTATAAGAAAGGGAAAATTTTGAATTTATTTACTCTTATGTAATTTTTTTAATTTTCTCTCATACACTAAATCTAGAATAAGTATAAATTTCTAAGTATAATGTTCTATAAATGCTCTTAGAGCAATTGGTTAAGCTTATTTTGTTAAAAGCTTGCAAAGGAGGAGGTCAAGGGTTCAAATCCCTTCTTTTTGGAGAAAGTTTCTTTTTGCTTTGGAAAATGCTTTTTTGAAAAAGAAATATTCCCTTTTAAATCAGAATATTGTAAAACACATACTTATTGTATTGTGTTATTTATATTTTTTGAAAAAGGGGGCAGAATTCAATCATATTTCTTTTACATTGTTGTGGTGAGTTAAGGGTGTAATTTGTGAAATAAGGTTGTAATTTGGAAAAATAAGGGTGTAATCATTGATTTTTGGTGTGGTTAAGTGCAAAACCCATCAAAAATACTTATTTTTTTAATTTTACACTCTATGTGAAGGTTAAGTGCAAAACCCTGTAGAAGTAGTGTCTTGTGCAGTGAGTGTGATATTTGTTTCATTTCTTATGCATTTTATTGCACATTTCTCTACTACACTTTCATTCATTTCAAAATGTCATAAATTTATAATTTGCTTTCAGATGGTGATAGATTAACAATTTCCAATTATTTAGATTGGAAACGATTGATGGAGGCTTCACTAATGTTTAATGAGTTATGGGATATTGTTAAGAATGAAAATCCTACATTGCCAACAGAGTAGGCTAAATTAGATATTTCCAATTTGTGTGATTCTAAGGCCTTAGCTCTCATTAAATGTTGTAATCGTGATACGTATGTTCATATTGAAAATTCTCCTCATAGTTACACTACATGGAAAACATTGTTAGATTTGTATGATAAGAAACCTAAGCATAAGAAGATAGATATTCATATGCAGTTATTTACTTTGTCATTAGATGAAGATGGGGATATGGGATAATATATGTCTAAGTTGAAAAATATCACTACTGAGTACACTAAGGCTAGTTTTGGAAAACTAGATGATGACCTCATAGTTACTACTACTTTGAAAGGACTACCAGGGTCCTATAGAAATTTTGTTGAAATGTTGCATGTCTCTGACAAGATCACAGGCATCACCTTTGATAAGTTAGTTGAGTTGCTCATCCAACATGACCTCTCTCTACTCAAGAAATCCAAGAAAACTAAAGAATCCCATGTTTTAGAGTTAAAGCCTAGTTCATCTTCATCTGGGCATCAAAACAATCGAGGAAATAGTTATAGAGGGGGTCGAGGTTACAGAGGAGGTAGATATCAAAACAGAGGTAGGGGTCATTCAAATAGTAAACAATCTAATCAATCACATTCACATGAAACAAGTGATTGAGGACATGGTCACAATTCATATAGGGGCAAAGGTTGAGGTAAATCAGACATTTAGTGTCATAGATGTGGAAAATTTGGTCACATTGCCTCACAATGTAGGATTCCTTGTGATAAAATTCAAAGGCCATAAAAAGTGATTAAGACTAACTCTGTTCAGTATGTCGATCATGACTATGATGAATCTAGTAATGTTGTCCATGAATTTGCATTCACTACTTTGGGGCACATTGATTATATTGAATATGAGGCTAGAGATGAGCTCACAGATGTATGGGTTTTAGACACGGAGTAACCAAACACATGACATTTAGGAGAGATTTCTTTTGGTCTTATAAGGAAGCTTCTCTCTCTCCAGTTGCCTTAGCAGATAAGTCTATGCATACATCACTAGGACTTGGTTCTATTCTAATTCTTCTTCCTAATGGGTCTATAAAATACTTGGAGGATGTTTGGTATGTTCCCACATTAAAGAAACACTTACTTTCTTTGGTAAATATTCGAAAGAAAGGTTATCAAATTATGCTTGAAAATGGGCTCATTTACATCAATTCAGTGAAGGATGATTATAAAACTATGTATATAGGATATGAAGATGGAAACTTGGTTAGATTGCATTATAAGGTGCTTCCTCCCAATATAGAACTTGTAGCAATTATTGACTCAGGTACAAGTACTATGTCTACATAGTGGTTATGGCATCTCCGCTATGGACATTTGAATATCCACTCTTTAGTGGATTTGCAGCGATATGGCATGGTGAAAGGGTTGCCCACTTTTTGCAAAGATAGTATTCTTTATGAGTCATGTGTTTTGGGTAAACAAAATCGGGAAAATTTTCCTAAATAGTCATCTTGGAGAGTTAACAGATGTTTATAGTTAGTTCATAGTGATGTATGTGACATGAAAAAGTCATCCATTGGTGGGTGTGGATACTTTGTCTTATTTATTGATGACTTTTCTAGGATGACTTGGGTATTCTTTATGAAAAATAGATCTGAGGTTTTCACTAAGTTTGTTGATTGGTTACACTTAGTCGAAAAAGAAACAGGTTCACATTTGGCTACTCTTCATTCAGATTATGGAGGTGAGTATACCTCTAATGAATTTTTAGACTATTGTCAAGAACATGGAATTCATCGACAATATAGTAATGCTTATACTCCACAACAAAATGGAGTATCTGAATGAATGAATAGAACTTTAGAGGGCACATCATTTGCCATGTTGTACTATAAATAGCTTGATGATAAATTTTGGGCTGAAGCTATTGGTACTATAGTGTATTTGAGAAACAGGTCCCCCACAATTGCACTTTTGGGACAAACTCCATATGAGGCATGGTATGGGTTTAAACCCAAAGTTAAACACTTGAAAGTGTTTGGATGTTTATGTTTTGCTTTAGTTTCTATTAAACATAGAACTAAGTTGGAACCACGAAGTCAAAAATGCATCTTTCTTGGTTATTCTAAAGATAAAAAGGGGTTTCATTTGCTTGCATAGGATTCAGGCAAATTCATATTGAGTCGAGATGTAATATTTGATGAGTTTGGGACTATGAACACTGCAGAGATTGATTCTCAACTTGATAGATTAAAGAGGAAAAATGTAAAAAGACATAAGGGTTTGAATAATGGGGGTACCTCTTCGATGTTATGGTATGAGACTCAAATTCCTTCAATTTCCTCTCCTTCATCTACAAGTTCACAGGTTGATGACTTAGAAATTGTTAAAAATTCTCTAAGTCCCCCATCGAATACTACACCTAATGAGAATTCTGGACTCCCTGATTTGAATAATTTGTCTAAGTATCCAAAATGGGCTCAAAGTACTTTTTTTGACTTGACAGCAGATGAAGTTGGTTTAGTAGGGCCCAAGAATTCTTGAAAATAGGGGAACTATGATATGGTTGTTACTACTTCTTCCACTGAGCCATCCACTTTTGAGGAGGCATCTATTGAACATGTTTGGCAATAGGCAATGAAATATGAGTATGATTCCATACTTAACAATAATACATGGGTTTTAGTTGATCCTCCTCCACATGTTAAACCCATTAGGTGTAAATGGGTTTATAGGACTAAGTATAAATCAGATGGCTCCATTGATAAACATAAGGCATGACTTGTTGACAAAGGATATGTGCAACAAGAAGGTATTGATTATGAGGAAACATTTGCACCAATTGCCAAATGGCACACTATTCATATGGAACTTGCCTTAGCAGCACAAAATGGTTGGAAAGTACATCAGTTGGATGTTAAAAGTGCTTTTTTAAATGGTGATTTACAAGAAGAAGTCTATATGAAATAACCTTAGGGTTTTGAACAGGTGGGTGCTAAACACAAAGTGTGTAAATTGACAAAAGCTTTGTATGGGCTCAAATAGGCACCCAGGGCTTGGTATGAGAAAATGGATTCATACTTGAAATCCATTGGTTTTCATTGCAGTGAATCAGATGATACTCTCTATTTTCGAGTGTAGGGTAAGAAAATGGTGATATTAGTTCTCTATGTTGATGACTTGTTTATTACATGTAATGATGAAAACTATAACAAGTCTGTGAAGAAGGAATTAAAAGATGGGTTCGAGATGACATATCTTGGACTTCTTCACTACTATCTAGGCATAGAGGTAACTCAGAAAGAGCATAGTATTTTCATTTCACAAACTAAGTATATTTTTGAGTTATTAGAGAGGTTTAGCATGAGTGATTGTAAACCTGCCCTCACTCCCATGGAAAGTAACTTGAAATTGTCTAAGGATGATAGCAGTGCCTTTTTTGATGGCACCACATATAGACAATTGGTGGGAGGTTTGATATACTTGATGACTACCAGGCCCGATATTTCATTTTTAGTTGGAATTTTATCTAGGTTTATGCATGAGCCTAGAGAATTCATTGGCATGTAGCAAAATGAGTACTTTGTTACCTTCAAGGAACAAAAACATATGGCCTTAAATACCTCCACAACAATAACTTCAAACTTGTTGGATATTGTGATGCAGATTTTGGCGAATGTGTGGATGGCAAAGTGTCAACCACAAGATACACTATGCATATGGATTCAGCTTCGATTGCTTGGTGTTGTAAGAAGCACGATACAGTGGAAAATTCATCAGTAGAATTAGAGTATATTGCAGCATGGGATGCTTCTAGAGAAATTGTTTACCTTCATCGTATTCTTGAAGATCTTCAAGTTTCTCAATTTGCTCCTACACAGTTATACATTGATAATCAGAGTGCAATCAAGATGTCCAAGAATCCAGTGTTTCATGCCAAAACAAAACATATGGATGTCAAATACCATTATCTATGAATGCTGGTGGTAAAGAAAACTCTTGATCCAATATATTGCCCAACTATCGATCAGACAGCTGATATCTTCACAAAACCCTTTGACAGAATCAAATTTGAAAAATTCAAAAAAATTCTTGGTATGTGTCCAAAGACCTGACTTTGGATCATAGGGGGGTTTGTTAGGAATTGTTCCAAAGTCTTAACGTTAGGTTAGATTTTTGGTAAGAAATAAATAATTATTGTAAATGGGGCATGCATATTTTATAAAGACACCCCCATAAAATAAACTTAGTTTAATTATGAGGTAGTTTTAATGTTTTATGTTTATTAATTAGAATTACTTTACGGGTTGTTTTCCCATATTTAGTTGGTTATAAGGTTAGTTGTTTTTACCAGTCATTGGTAAAAACTATATAAATCCATGTTTACATTGTAAAAGGGTTAACGGAGTAAAGGCACCCTTATGTACTTGATTTTTTGAATTATTAATAAAATACTTGTGCACTCGCACTAAGCGGGGACAAGTTTCAACCTATTTTGATTTTGGAGTTATCAGAACCATAAAAATTAGATAGTACATAGCAATAAAAATCATCTACATATTAGAATGTAAAATGGGGCACAAAATATTCTACACAACCCAGGAAATGTAAGCTAAGCAAGAAAAACTTGTTATGTAGACTAGCCATTTGAATGAGTAGAATGTTAGACATGTGTGCACATATGATGATGAATTAAATGATATAATCCATGCCATTGTGGTCAAAAAAAATTATATACATAAGGCTCAAGGTTCATAAAATATAAGGTTACATGTAGGATAAACCAACTAGTGATAGTTGTCAATCTTTCAACTAGATGTGTCAATAACTAGGCCATGCCAATTAATAATAAATAAATAGTATCAAATCCCACTTGAGGCTATTTATAGGTTTTTTGAGTTATGGATGGTGGGTTTTTATACGTATTTATTATTAATTTGGATATATATTAAGGTCAAGGCCTAAAGCCTAAACTTTTCCATAATTGAGTAAGAGAAAAACCAATGGATCTTATAAGGGATCCAAGAGTTGTTATGTAAGCTATGAAACCATAAAAATTAGATAGTGCATAGCAATAAAAATTATGAGGAACCATATAAATTAGATAGTGCATAGAAATAAAAATCACCAACATATTATAATGTAAAATGGGGCACAAAATATTCTACACAACCCAAGAAAGGTAGGCTAAGCAAGAAAAATTTGTTATGTAGACTAGCCATTTAAATAGGTAGAATGTTAGACATGAGTACACATATGATGATAAATTACATGATATAATCCATGCCATTATGGTAAAAAAAAATTATGTACCTAATTGTCAAGGTTCATAAAATATAAGGTTACACGTAGGATAAACCAACAAGTGATAGTTGTCAATCTTTCAACTAGATTTGTTGATAACTAGGCCATGCCAATTAATAATAAATAAATAGTATCAGATCCCATTTGAAGCTATTGATAGATTTTTTAGGTTATGAATGGTGCATTTTTAATGGAAGTTTCTCCTAAAAGTTGTTAAATTATTTCTAGTTTTGGATGGAGGGTTTTTATAGGTAGTTATTGTTAATGCAGATATATAGTAGGGTCGAGGCCTAAAGCCTAAACTCTACCATAATTGAGTAAGATAAGAATAAATGGTTCTTATAAGGGATCCAATATTTTTTATGTAAGCTATGAAACTAATAATATCATTTATATTTCCAATAATAAATAAAATGAGTTGAGAATCTCTTATGCATAGTTGATGGTTGCATGGTGAGGTGTCCCTTCACTGGGAACCCCCACCATGATACTAATCCATTTCCTTTGTATGAAATTTTTATATTTGAATAAATTTTTAAAAGTTAATCTAGGTTTTCAAGGTGAAGGAATATTAATCTAAACATTCACATAGGATCAATCCTCTAAAATTACATAGAATACCTATATACAAGAAGGCACAACAATGTTTGGTGGAACAGTGTAGAAATTATTATAGGGACACATCTTTTAAATATAAAAAAATTGGTTACCATATGTATCTATGTATTACCAAATTCATCCTAATAATCTCACAAATTCACTTTCCATATCTAATCGAATAAGACCCATTCTAGGCCATTGTTGACAATCATACACTGTCATAGATTAGAATAAAACTAAAACAAACTAAGTACTCTATCCTATTAATCATTTATATTTATATAAATATAAATAAATAAATAAATATTAAATTACAATAATTTTTAATTAATTTAGACATATATTATAAATTTTGAATCAATCTCAAGTTTTATCTTGTTTAGACCACTATAGCCAAAATAAGATAAAACATATTAGTGAAAACTTTATTTTTTCAAGCACAGAGAACCCTAATTTTTCCTCAGGGTTTCATTCTACCTTATTATGGATTTATATTTATGTATTAGGGTTTTATATCTAATTTAATATTTCTATTTTCCTTTATTTACACATAATCATAATGTAAGATATAATTATTGTGGATGGTATATTTAATTATGTGGATTGACAACAATTAACTCAATATATTCAAATGAATTCACACCTTACTGATGAATTATTACATATAAGTAGAGATGAAATTAAACATGATAAATTTGTCACATCTAAATAACAACATGAACCATTAAATGATATTAATTTACCAATACTTTAGTGCACATTACACCATATATATATATTCCATTGTAGTGGGAATTACATAATTAGTCATGTGCTAAGATATTTATATAGGTTACTTTGTGTTCTCCACATCAAACAAAAGCACATTATCATCATATACAAACAATTCCATATGATACTATGGTTACTACACTTACACAACATACATAAAATCATTTGGTCTATGATGATCATGATGGATATGTCACAACAAAATATACCTTATTAAATAATGGTATAAATATATAGGTTATTACTCACCCATCACAAGTAATACTTGACATGATTTACCCAATACCTTCATGTAAGCATCCCATTGATGGGATAGTTGGTTGGTTTCATTTAATTCAATAAAAAATTAATGTGTGTGTGTGTGTGTGTGTGTGTGTGTGTGTGTGTGTGTGTGTGTGTGTGTGTGTGTGTGTGTGTGTGTGTGTGTGAGAGAGAGAGAGAGAGAGAGAGAGAGAGAGAGAGAGATAAATCATAAATGAATCATGTAAAATATCAATCATGTCATTCATAGGTCCTAGTTTCTTATTTATATACATATACATATACATATACATATATATATAGATATATATATATATATAGATATATATATATATGTATATATACATACACACACACACACACACACACACACACACACACACACACACACACACACACACACACACACACACACACAGAGAGAGATATATATATATATATATATATATTCCAAAAATAAGAAACCAAGACCTATGAATGACATGATTGATATTTTACATGATTCATTTATGATTTATCACATACATGGTATATTTTGTTTGTGTGTGTGTGTGTGTGTGTGTGTGTGTGTGTGTGTGTGAGTGTGTGTGTGTGTGTGTGTGTGTGTGTGTGTGTGTGTGTGTGTGTGTGTGTGTGTGTGTGTGTGTGTGTTTCATGGCATACATGAGTGGGTTGCAAGAATACAAGCTATATATGACATTGAAATTCAGATGTAGGACATTCCTAAAACCATGAACTACCTTACTATAATGGGGGCATGGCTACACTAGAGAAATATCAGGACATATTCACATGTTACATCTTTCTATGACCATTAAATTGATCATATTAAGTTATTTTTATTGATTACACATTAATTACATAAAAACCAAGAGCTATACATGGCATATATTACTAGTTTACATGATTCATTTATGATTTATCACATGCATGGTAGGTTATATATCTAGTCTTTATATGCATGCATATTTCTTGATATACATGAGTGGGATGTAGGTAATATAAGTTATAAATGATAGGAACATTAAAATGGATGAATTATTATAGGTAGGAGATACTTTCATTCAATTTGGTCATGCCTAAATTGGAGACATCTTGTACATCATTATATAATACATATTTCTAAGACCATTTGATTGATCATATTGAGCTAATTACACTAATTTCACATGTGTTACTCTTAAGTATACTACTTAGAGTGATATATTCTATGAATATTATAATTTACTATGTTTGATGATGACATGAATTGATTGTGTAAACTATCATTGCCTTTTTATGCATTATTGATGTTTTATGTGTTACAGTGATAATTTATTGTAATAAATTTTCTTGATGACTCTATGTAAAATTGGGTGTTCATTATTTAACTCATTTCAAAATTTATTTTTTATATATGTCACTATTAATTTGTGTGACATTATGTGTTCATTTATGAATCATTTTATGTTTGACTATGTTTATATGAGACTCTTACTTTATGTGACATTAGATTTTCATTATGTGACTCTTTCTATATGTGACTTTTACTTTGTGTAACACTATGTGTTATCATACATTATTCATTGATTTATTTTATGTGTCATGGCCATGAAATTTTGTGTGAATATGTGTGGATATATCTAAGATATTCTATTGAGATATTGATTACATGATTAATGGCATGCATTATTATACTTTTGTGTGATGCCATAATACATATCATGCATATTTTCAGCATTATTACTTAGTATATATGCAATCATTGATATGATGACTATCATTATGCACCTATTTAATATATATACTCGAGATGACACTTATGTAATTTAGGATACATGGTTCATATATGCTTATAAAATTCAATCTCTAATCATGTTAGTATGCATTATTTCCTATGTTTTTAAATAACACGAATCATATATCTATTTTAATTAAGATGAGTAATTTTAGTGGCATATCCATCACCTCAAAGGGGAAGAATACACATTGGTATTTTTTTATAGATGTATTCCTCCAATGATATATTACTCATATATTGAGCTAGAATACATTATGTAAACTGGCATAGATAGGTTTAGATTGATTCAGATGGGGGTACAATTCGACAAAGGCTATACAACTCAAATTGCACAACTTATTAGATTGGGGATATATGTGAGACATTATATAATAATATAAGTGGTAGCTCACAAATTTTAAAATATCATGGCACATGTTATATGATTCATGATACATAGGTTATTATATTGAGTGATGAAAAAATATATATCTACTTATATATACTCAAATTACTCATGTTTACTTGGGTTTTAATCAGATTGAGTGATATTTTATGTAATTCCACTTACTCATACTTATTTATTTGTACTTAGGAATACTTATTTTTAATATAAAATTCATGTAAAATTTTTTATTATTATTAATCAATCATATATTTTCTTAGACTTACTCAAATTTACATGGAAATCCATTTGGGTTCCATTATCATAAAACTATAAATAGTAGTGTGTATGAAGTTATGCATTGCTTGACCTTATAAACACTTCCATATCCAAATTAGTTTTAGTGAATTTTTCTCCCAATAAATGGTCACAACATTAACATCTCTATGTTGAATAATAAACCCATTCCCTAATGAATCCAAAGGGTAGTTTGGTTCACACACATATAAGTGTATTCATTCCTTTCATTTTCAATTTAAAATATGTTCAATATTTTACTTCAAATTTTATATAATAAGTGGAAACTAATTAATACATATTTCATTTTATATATTTCATATACACATATCTTACTTGTGACATACCTAAACATGTCCACCATGGTTACACTCAAATACCAAATTTATCACTCTATCCTTTTACTCTAGCACTTCCAATATTAAAAAAACAAGCTAGATTTAAACATATAAATTAGTTAATAGACACTTAAAAATTCTAATTTGAAACAAAATTTAGAATACATGACTCATTTTTACACAACTAAATCTTTCTAATACTCTTATCCTAACCATTCACTTACCTGTGGGCCTAGCCTTCTTGAGTTTCCATTGGTCAGACAGAAGAACTCCCTAGTCTCTACCTAAATAGATTACCATCCTAATAAAAATATCACCTACCATCACATAATTTTTTATTTTATCTTACATGCCTTAGACCATAGTCATATGGATCTAATTACTAGATCTATCTGCCTTTGTCAAACCCTTATGTGTACTCTCCAACAATTATTTTCTAAAATTCCAAATATTTATTTGGGTTAGCCCACATGTTTTGCATGCCAATTCAATAAATTGTATGGAGATTTATCTATTTTTACAATCAATACTAATCCTACTCCTATTTATAGTTCACTTGGAAAAGTAATTGTATATTGAGGAATATATGTTCACATCTTGGAGACACTACCTTAAAACATCCAAATGTTCAAACCCCTAAAAGGAATATCCATCAAGCCATGTATAAATACTATTGCAGAGTCAAAATAAAAAGTTTTTAAGTTTTGAAATTCACACATAGGATCACACCACATAATAGTAATGATTGATTAAAAACACACATTTAGGTGGGATAGTTACATGTTGTTTTATCCCTCTTTAGAGTATTTTAATGTATGAAACACTCATCAACATGGTGTGGGGTATTTAGGATCATCTCAACCCATCCTTTATAACTCCTTTTTATATGTGAGTAAAGTGTTGAAAGAGAAGATATTGTTTCAATATGAAGGAAGATGAATTTGATCCTACACATAGGATCAAGCCTTTAAAATTACACAAAATACCTATCTACATGCAAGGGCAGTGATCTATGGTGGAATAGTTTAGCAATTATCATAGAGATATATATGGTAAATATAAAATAGTTTTAGTTATTGTAGTCATATAACTATTATTGGATCCATCCCAATATTTTTAGTTAGTCTTTTTTAGATCTCAGTAATCATATACCCATTATAGGCCATGGTTGATGATTTTAAATTGTCACATACCACAAAATAGCTTAAACAAGCTAAGTACCTTATCATGTTAGTAATTTATATTTATAATAACTAAATTAAATCAATATTACTCTCTTAATTGCATTCAATTATACTTAGCTTAGACACATATTATACAATATGACTTAGTCTCAAGTTCTATTTTTTTTATATAATTTATTTTGAAATAAGATAAAATAGAATGTAACAACACCTTTAGTTAGTCACCAAAAAACATGTAATTTTTTTAATGTGTCAACAAATTGAGTTGAAAAAGTTTTGGCATAGACCTGTCATGTCAATATCCTATTTCTCAATGAGACATAAAAGAATGGAAAGGAAAATAAAGAAATAATAATTCTTAGTATAAAAGGGGATTTCTTATGGACATAGTTTTATCTAGAATCATTCACATTTTATCATATAAATTATGGAAATTCTCTCTCTTTTAGTGTCTAACATGTTTTTTTATATACATCACCTACTTTATAATAAACCATCTAGCAAAATTATAATTCATCTTATCTAAATAAATAAATGCAAAAGAATAATAGAACACATATCCATCTATGTGTATAAAATTAAATCCAAAATCATTGGTATATAAAGATTAGTATATGTATGTCATTGAGAGAAGTATGTGTGGGGATAAATCCTAACCCACTATTTTATGTACATTATAAAATAATACAATACAGTAAAATAAATTCAATTATCTCATTGATTTGATACAAGGTATAATAAAAGTACAAAATATAAGTACCATCATAGTAAATATAATAAAAAAAAAAGCATGAGTATACAATAAGAAGTTACCACATAGTCATCCCACCTCAAAAAATTTAAACAAGAGAGAATAACATCATCGAGGTGTTCTTCCTCTACCCAAAGACCATAATGTATCCCCCACACACCTCCAAGATTAGAAATGGCCCTATCCTGTAACAATAATGGTAGATAGAAATAACAATCATATAAAGGCATCAGAGAGCCACGTACAACTAGGGTACAAGTCACTAACACAAGTTTCCAAGTCAAATAGAACTAGATGACTCTCACTATTTGTTGACTATACCTTTCACATGAGTGAGATAGTATGTATAAAAATAGACAAATAATTATTAGACTTACTAATTTTTAAAAAAAAACTTGAGATCTATAAAATAATGTAATACCATTTTATACCCAATTTTTACCTTTACCATAAGGGTTTTGGAGATAATGACTAACTACTTTGAATCCCTCTGCACTTTTCATCTATCACAACTATCTCATATTTATGACATCCACTTCCATTCACCTTACTAATTAGGGATTATGTAATTGATATGATAATAATAATGAAGTCAATGATAACTAGATTCCCATTATATTGGCAATAATACTCTTGTTTTTTCCAATAGAATTGGTATTTTATTTATACTTTTCACCTTAGGAAAATTATGGGAATAATATACAAATTATCTAACTCAATAAAAACACTTAATAAAGAAGGATAAATTCATCATAGTTACATTCTTATTTCTTATCAACATGGCACTATCCAAAATAAATCTAATAAGGCAAGGTATAAGGAAACACTTAAATTTAAATAAAGGAAACAACATGTGATACAACCAAACATGCAATCAAAAAATGATGCAAGATTTACCTTCCTTAATATTAGGTATTATACCCTATTCAAGGTTTGGAATGAGTCTAAGGAGGTTATTTGATTAATATTCATAGAACTAAAATAATATTAAGCCACTCAAGAAAAAATATTTATATTAAAAGAATGAAATATGTTAATATAATTTAGTCTATACTACACTACTGATCATTGAGGACCTAAACTCTATAAAAAAGAGTATGTAGTTATGTAATGGGTATTTGTACCTTATTAATTATTTTATAGACATGAATACACCATTTTCATGAACCCTTGGGTGTATTAAATAATAATATCACCAATACATAAAGGTAATGTGTTATAATATTAGGCCAAATGGCTAGCTTGATTTTATATACCCCACTTGAAAAAATATATACACATAACCATATAACCCCCCATGGTTATATTTCATAAAGGTATAATTTCATCCAACTAAACCCAAGTAGAGTCTTAATCATATTCACAAGTGTTTAAAAGATAATACCCATAAAACCAACACATTGGGTTAAGTCTCAAGTTTAGAACAAGTTCTAGTCTAGGTTTATATGGAAAATAAATAATTTTCATGAATTTATAAAATTAGAATGGATTATATTTAACATATCAGAAATGCTAATGTCAAAGCATAATAAAAAAAAATTATCAAATAACCTAGATAAATTTACCATTCATAGGATGTTGACATAAAATACAAAACCACACTACAACTTCCCTTCCCTTTATATCAAAACAAAAAATCACATCCATCACAACTACTTAGGTTTTATCCATTTAGTTTTTAATTATAATTTATTTATTTTTAAAATAGCATTCAATATAATCTTATTGGTTAGGGAATGTGCTAGCTCATCATTATGGGATCTATTTCATGACATCAATTAAGTTAGATTAAGAAATATCTTCCATATGTGAAATTTCCTATTCTAGAAAGGAAAACCTAATTATATCATAAGTTAAATAAATGATGCATCATAAGTTAATAAAAAATCACTATAGTCCAACACTTAAGGTCTATAAGATTTTTTTATCAAAAATTTACAATCACTAGGAGTAAATATAGTTATAGTGCCAACATACAACATTGATAGGAAGCAAAAACACAACTATAAAAGACATCAAATTAATTTATAACCCAATACAACACATTCATGGCCTCTCATCTTAAGGATTGTAAGTTTAATATGAGACATATTTCATAGAGTAAGGCTAGCCAAAGATGAAGTTTTCCTAAAGACCATTTATTGATATAATACACTATAAATCCTACAACCATATTTATCCCATGTAATAAATACATTAAAAAATTTAGATACATTTAAAAACTAATGATAAATACTTTTCATAGAGAATCCTTGAATAAAAAACAAAAAATTCAAGAAGTTAAAATAAAACCTTAAGAAAAATATCCCTTCCTAGAATGTATGAAAGGTTGATCTATGGAGTCAAATGTTGTAAAAATAGGAATAGTCAATTAGGCAAGCCATCATAAATATCAAACAAGATTTGGTCAACATAATACATTCAAGTTGGCTTCCCAGTTTATAATCCTTGAAATTATCTCATTAGTATTTCCAAGGCTATGTATGGTATACACCCTTTTCCATAATAACCACAGTAAAAGGAAAGATAATACATTTAAAATGCATCCCAACTAATCATAATAAAGAGGAAGAAGTAACATGAAAACCATTTCACTTATATATCTTTCACATACAAGAGATAGGTAGGCTTTAGAAGATAGAAATGGCATGCATGTGTGAGATCAATGGAGAGTTTATGTCTAAAAAAGCATTGTTGAATCTACCATGAGATCTAACCTATTTCCTATAAAATATTCCTTCAAATAAATCTCCCAAGAAAAATTATATCCATGGTAAAATAATATTCATTATGTAACCTTGAAACCCCTTGAAAGTCCATTCATGTATTTTCCTTCACAAAATCTATTGTCAAAATTTAATGATTTGCATGCCTTAATTAACCTAAGACATTTTCCTATGTGTCTCCATAGGCTTTCCTTATTATTCTCAAAATACATAAACATCTACCCCTAACATTTCTCTAGAGTATATCTTATATTCTTAAATCTTCTCCCCAAAGTGAATTTAGCATTTCCTTTCTCTTGATCCAACATAGATATGGCATTAAGTATTTAACCTCTTAGTGATTCTCTAAAGTCAAAATTTGAGTAACAAATATGTTTTCCAAGAGTTAAAATGGAATGAATACAATCTTATTCATATAATAACATATATTAGGTTCCTAATTCAATTTAATAATCAATTATAAGTCCCAAGTCATTATATTGATATCATATAACTATCACATAGTTAAAAAAAGGTGACTTATAAATAGATCTAAAAATATCCCTACTTATATTATATTAAAACACTATTTTCTCAACCAAATTCAAGACAAATCAAAATACAAAGTACTAACCTACCAAAATATAACCAAAAATAATATGATGCTAATAAGGGACTCATAAATATCATGAATCACACATACCTAAACATGCATCATGACACCAATAGAAATTCTCACCCAACAAGAGAACACAAACATAACACCTAAACTAGATACATGAATGTAACTGAACACATCTACTTAAGAAGTAATTTAAGACTATATTAAAACATAGTGGTGTGTGTAGGGATTCTGATCAACTCTTTTATTTATATACCTTCCATACTTTAACTTCTCCTTTATGATTCTCTCCCTCTAGGCATTTCCAATGTGAGGGGGGGAATTTATCCTACATCCACCTCAAAAATAGATGGTAGATAGTTGCTTAATATAATAATGATGAGAAAAACTAATAAGAGAGTTGTAAAATAAAATAGATATCATAATTAAATTAATTAGTATGTAATATAATATAACTAACAAGATAAAATAAGTGACACTATATAATAAAAAATGGAAAAGCAATATAATTTACATTTAAAATTAAATGCATAATGAAACCACAACCCTTAAATCATCTAATGAGATGTGTGTGTGTGTAGTCACGAAAAATGTCATTTAATGTAATTAGTTTCACTTGGTACAACCCTATCCTTAGTTCATCCTAAGACCTATCATAGGCCCCCTTTCAATCCTTATCAAGATTCTACGTACATCTAGATCATGCCCAATTATACCAAGATTCATATTCAACCATTACCTAGGCATCCCCAATATTTTTTCACATGTTCGATCCATTTGGACAATGGCGTGACCCTATTAGTCTATAGATCAATGTGTTATTATAAAATGGGGTAGTTATATTTACCTTTAGCTTCCTTTTTCCCCTAATGGATATCTTTTCACTCCCTAAAGCATCTTAGGGTCAACTTAGACTCACTTCATGTCTTGAAAAGCATCCAAACACTAGATAAACACCACTCTCATTAATTTATCCCTTAGATGGAAATTATCATTAACAACCTCATAAATAGTTTTCCAAATTAATGTTATTGATCCCTATTTATTCATATATATATATATATAGACACACACACACACACACACACACACACACACACACACACACACACACACACACACACACACACACACACACACACACACACACACACACTCACTCACTCACTCACACACACACAAACATATATATATATATATATGAAAACCTAGAGCTTAGGTTTACCTAGGTTTTTGGGCCCAATTCACACTTAAAGAATTCAAATTAGCATTCAAACTTAGCATACTAGCATCACCCTCACTTGCACTTGCACTTATAATTTGGGAGAAATACATTGGGCTTGATCCCATTTCAATCTATTGGTATGTGTATATAACTCTTCACATGGGGTGTTGAGTTATCACTCAACCTACCCTAATGACACCACTTTTATTCCACTTGTGTTTATCAAGAGCCTAGCAAGCATGGAGGCCTAGTGTTTCATAGTGAAATTAGTTAAAGCATATAACAAATGTTGATCCAAGTCTCAATCATATATGAGTAAGATTATCAAAACAAAGTGAAGGTTTACCCATAATTTCACTACTTCTACTACATAGGGTCATTAATACATCATAGAGGGTTAGTAACATAGTGTGTTTTTGGAAAAGGGGGTGAAACTATTGTCTAAAGAGGGTTCTTACACATGTTATTTGTTGATGGAACTCTACCCGACTCCTTCATCACTCCCTTACCTACCACTTGTTTATCTCGGTCATATTTTCTAGCTAAGTACACCTTTTATAATTCATTATGATTTATAGAATACTTAAATAAATCAATTATTATGTAGATCAATGGTTTTTGATACTATAGTATTTTATTCCCTAATTTATTAATCAAATATTTATCAACCTAGGTTTACATTCCATAATCCTAAAAAGGATGAATCATTTGGTGAACCTAACTTACTTTGAATAGTACTTTAACCCTAGCCTATCTTTAGGGTTTATGTTTCTAACCTTCTAAACATCTCATACTTATATTTTAGATTTATATATCTTTTAATGTTTATTTTGTCTAAACATGATAATAATGATAGATTATATTTATTACTTTCTTCTTAAAAGTTTCATAATTTTTATAGAATGTTATTTTTCTCTTATGTGTAATTCAATCAAGCCATATATCGTAACACACATAAAATATATAATAAATAAGATAAAAGACACATCACTTAAAATTAAAAAAAACTCCTTTAGATGCCTTTTTTATCTTTGGTTCACTTTGATTCCTTACCTATCTCTACTATACAAAAGAAAACTTTAGTGGTTTCACTTATCCCTCCTACTTCCCAATGTTACATAACCATATAGTTGTTATCCCACTCCTATTACCAACTCTATTATCATAGTAGAACCTACAACCCCTATTGTGATGTCCACAAGGGGTTTTACATAATGGTAGGTTTAAAAAACCCATTCATATATCTTGGTCGATTAGATCATTATCCCTCCAACCATAATTTTCATTTTAGATCTTACGCAACATTTTGACAAATACAAAGATGTTTTATATGTATCACTTTATGACACTAGGTTATAAAGCATAACAAAGCTAGTTTATGTTGCTTATATGATTAATACTATGAAATAGACCAAAGATCATATTTACCTAAAAAAAAGATTTCCTAGCTCAACACATCATAGATCAACATCTACCTCTTTACATCTAATTATAAATTAATGATGTGGGTGTCATGTGAGTGTTATTCAATAATGGATTAGGGTTAAAAAATTGTAATATCTATTTTATCCAAATTATTAATATGCATGCAAAGGATTTAGATATTTATAATATGAAAATTTGAGTATTTGATAATATTCCACATAAAGTGTTGGGTCAGATTACACTATATTTTACATTACGACCTAGAACACTACCCACAACATGTCAAGTTATGCCTAATGATCTTACTTACTATTTTAACATTTTAGGAATTAGTGAGTATAAATCTTATACTTTTTAAAGATTTGAGTAGACTAAATCAAGGTAATACTATGTAATAAATATGGCCACTAATTTTTTATAGAGTTGACTAAATTTGACCTTTCTAAAAGTAGTGAAAATAAGAACTTAGTTATAAAATGACTGCGATATATGATCTAAAGGTTGGAAATTGAGGTAGAAAATGGTCAGAGTGTTTTAGATAGGATCTTGGTGTTATATCCCCTCTTTAAAAAGAGTTACCTAATTAGATACTAATACCATTATTAAAACTATGGTGATAGTAGCCTTGTATTGGTGGTATTATCCTTTGTGCAAGACTATCCTGAGTTTTTGGGTGCATTTATGTCTGGATCTATGAGGTATGTTCCTACATGCATAAGTTATAAAACTATGTATGTTTAATGTTTTGATTTAATTTATGAGTAAACCCTAATCCTCCATGTTGCTAGGGCATTCGGTTGATATAATCTTAAAATTGTGTTTGTTAGTGGGGTAGGTTGGACATCCTCAACACCTCATTGTGATGAGAGTTTTATAAATACTAATACTCTAAGAAGGGATCAATATATATGTATTTATCCCCACCTAAGTGCTAGTTTAAGTTCAAGTGAAGCTAGTATGATAGTGTACTTGAGTGCTTTAAAGGTGCTTGAGATTATAAATTTAGGTAATCTAAGCTTAAGAATGTTGTATATGGTAGTATGTAAAAGTAGGGAACAATAGGGATTGATAACCTTAATTTGCATAATTTATTTTGAGTTTAAATATGTATTTTTGAATTTGATTTCCATCTAGTGGTTAGAGGGATAAAATTTATGTATATACTATTATGATGCTTATGTAGGTGTTAAAAGAGGTTTAAATTAACCCTAGGAGGTTTTAGATTTGAAAATATATCTATTTGTGAAGATGAGAGGGAAATGACATTAGCACCATTATTGGGACACTAGCACCATGTGGTGTTATTTTCCTTACTATGATGTTAGTTTCCAAGTGGCATAACACTAGGCATAAAACGCCAAGATGTAAGAATGAGGGCTATAACTGCTTTAGGGATTACTAGGGATGCATGTGGCCCACATGAAGGTTGGATAAGTGTGAAAATAATCTCTAAGATAGGTATAAGGATAATATATGAATAGGTAGTATCATGTAATGTTTTTAGCATTTAAATACCACTTTTAAGAGATTACATTTGTCCCCCCTTATTCTAGAATGCAAAAAAGTGAAATGATTGGGATAAAGTAAAAAGAATTGTACTTAAACTTACCTAATAAGTGAATATCATAAATTTGGCTCTAAGTATTTGAATCATGCTCTAGTGTATGTTTTTCAAGTGAAATGTGCATAAATTAGTCCTTACTTAAGATATATCAAAAGAAAATAATAAACTAAGTAAAGAAGTAAAACTCAGTAAAATTGGCTAAAGGGATAAGAGAAAGGTAATGAAAAAATACACCTCATTGGGTATGCTAACCAATACACAAATTTAGTGAAAATATATGCACTTGCATCTATATAGTGATTAGTCAGTGAATAGCTTGCACTGATATAATGTCTTGTTCAATGCTCATGTGTGAGTGGCTCAAAAACTCAATTCAATTTTGACTCCATCATTGCCCACCCTTACTTGGTGGATCATGACCTATGAAATAACTTATATTGGACTAATGGTGTGTTCAAACCTCTCATGTAGGTGTCTTAATAAATCAAATATACTATAACTCCATCATTACCCACCCATGTGTAATATATGCATGTGAAACTTAAATTGCATGATGTAACTAGAAATTTCTAATTGGGTATATCATTTTTAAGACCATGTAGGTATATTAAGCAACTTTGGGCCACTTAATAATGCTAACCACTGTAGATGGATTAAGCCATGAAACTAGTGTAAAACATAGAATATGATGTCATATTTATATAACATACAGAATGACATGGAATTTTTCATTCCATCTAATCAACTGATGTGTAAGTAAGCATAAAAAAAATAATGTGTCACACATATGCCCCTAAAATTTGATATCTGAGCATATGAATTATGGACTGAGTTGTAATAACATGTCTATTTATATCTAAAATAAATATGGTAATATTCATGACATGCATGATGCCCCCAATCTAAGAAAACTAGTATGAATCTAAACAAAATTGAGCAAAACTGATAAATCTATAACTAAACCTATGCAAATTTATACTATAGCTATTGTATTTTTTGATTATTTTGGATTTTTTTTAAATTGAAGATATTAGATAGTAACACCACATCCTAGATAGTAGAACTATTATTGAATATGTGGTTTTAGTGTCCTAATTTAGGTGTTAGTTTTATTCTTCTCTAATTTCTGTGCAACTGTATTGATCTCTATGTCACTATTTTCCCATTATGTTTACCCGAGTCTAATTTTTGTAATATAAGCCTATGTGCAAAAAAATGCATTGTGAATTCATTATAGGAGCTTTATCTCTATGACAAACTCCTTTGAATTCTCCCTCTTTTGAGGAGAGTTTTTTATCCCATCCAAGAATTGTCATTAAAATAAAAATCTTTGTAAGATATGTATTAGTAAGAGCATATATGATAACTTCATAATAATCCAATATAATGTGCATACATATAATTAAAATGTAATATAATCTAACCATAAGTTTTTAATGTATGATGTGTGTCATGTTTATTATTCACAAGGGTGTCAAGATATATATAATAATGTGTGTAACGACAAATTTGAGTAATAACTAAGTAACTACCTAGTGGGAATGTGGCATAATGTCCATCATGACACCCAAATAGGGAGGGGAGATACATAAGGTCCCTAATTGCATCTAAAAATGAAGTATGTAACAATAAAGATACAAGTTTCATGGCTATGATGCATACAATAAAGCATGTATACAAAACACATGAGGCATGCAACGTATGCCAAGGGGCCAAAATATAAGGGACATAGACACATGTCACTAAATTTGAGAAAATAAGACATATAAGGATATGTTTAAATGTCCACATACATAATATAAAAACAAATTGGCTTTGAACCACATAAAATAACATGTTCAAATGTATGCATACACAATCAGGTATACATAAATTAGGACATGAGAACATGTCCAAAGAAAACATTATATGAAAAGAAGTGATGTAGACCCAAAGAATAAAGGTATATTTAAATTCCCTTAAATATAAGAAGCATAAAGATACAGTCAATTCTAAACTAGGAAATCTATAAATTAAAGTATGCATGAACATGTGATAAAAAACTATGTAATAGCTAAGATATACATATACTAAGTCTAAAGTCATAATAGCTAGTAAAAAATTTGAGTAAGTGTAGCATGATCAATATCAAGATATAACGATGCTAAAAATTTGATATAGAGGTTAAAAATGTAACCTGGTAATTAAAAATATATATAAGGTTCCCAAAGTGGGTGAATGTGTCAAAATAAGAACCCATGTATCTATGTAGATGTCCCTAGTGGATAGATAAAATGAAATCTAGATTGGTATAGTGGACTTGATTCTTGTAGTAATCTACAAGCACTTGATAAGAATAAGTGAAGCATGTATGTATGATAAAACTAATTATAATAAGATAGTTATTATATGTAATGTCTATAAAATATAATAAATGTAAACATAATAATGCATATAATCTATAATTTTGTAAATTTTGAGTAAATATTTGAATGTTTTTGTGTTTTCTGACATATTATTATTATTTTATAGATATAAGTTATGTACAATAAATAATAAAATGAAACCATATATAAGGAGAAAGAGATAAATAAAGTATGTACAAGAGGGAGGAAAAATAATAACTAGTGAGTCTCATGGGAGACTCACTATCAATGTGGCCTGTTCAAAAATAAGAATGGTAATCTCTCATGTAGTGTGATTTCTATGTCATAGTTGAATGGTGTTACAATATCAATTTGGGTATTTTTAATCATTTAAATCATAATAATCACAATAACCTATAATGCTAGATGGAATTATCTCATACTTTAGAGTGGACCTTTCTGAATTGTGCTTTAAGAACCTTTTGTTGTTTTGAGTTATGCTTTGGTAACCACTTTTGTAATGTTTCTTGATTTAGCCCTTTCTAAATTTGTAAATGTCTCATTTTATGTTTTTTGGACGATGTGTCATTTCTTGAGTAGTTTTTATCAATTATTTATTGTATTTTCCTTTTCAATGCTAAACATGAATCTATACATTGCCCATGCATTCTATGATATGCACAATAATATATGGATCTCCTCACTAGTTATAGGGTGGTTAGGCTAATCAATTTTAGGTTTAATCGTTTCCGTTAGTACCTCAATTTGACTCTTATTTGATACTTTAATTTTTTTAAATCACTAGTTGTAGATGTACTTTCTTATTATTTATGATTTGGCTATGAAAGAGTGCTAAACACAACTTTGCTAGGTGTAGATGTATATACATGGTTTACGATAGCATGTTATAAAGATTATGTACATCTGATGTGATTTTTTAGTAATGTGACATGTAAATTTAATAATTTTTTTTTTAATCATGATATTATCTTGATCATATTGCTAATTTTATCCCTTAGAATCTCACAAGTGCAAATCCTAGTTGCTTATGATTGAACATGTAGGCACACACCCTATAAGGAAGAGGTGTAAATAGCATGAATATGGGGATTAGTGAAATTAGTGTAGGTTTTTTCTTATTTTCGAGGAATTATATCATGGAATTGGTTAGACTAAAAGTCTATATCACCCTCATGGAGATGCAAAGGAAAAGGAATTTTTTTCTTGTACATTAGGTATGACATTTAAACTTGAAATATAGTTGTTAGATTATTTACTAAATACTCTATGTGTGTAAGGGTTTTATTTTTAATGTATTTACACATAATATAAATATAAAATTATTTTAAATATTAAATATATTTTAATTGGTATGAATCAATTGTTTATACATGTGTTTATGTCTTTTCTAAGTTCATTCCGAATCAAAGGGAATAAACATGCAAATGAAAGTATTAAACTTTGAAATATAAAGTGTTGTAATTAATATAAAATTATATCATGATTATATAAAATAAAATAAAAATATATATTAATATAAAATACTAATGTTATAAATGTAAACCCTAAGGTTATCTAGGGTTAGGGTTTGTGTAATATTTGACATAAGTTGGGCTCATCAAATGTTTTAACCTTTTAGGACTCAATGAGTATAAATCCTATGTTTTTTAAATCATTGAGTATTATAAATTAGGGTAATAATATGCAATAAATATAACCAATAATTTTTTATATAATTCATTAACTTTGACCTTTCTTAAAATAGTAATAAATAGTGAAAGTAAGAACATAAATGGAAATTGAGTGAGATGAATGATCTAGAGGTTGTAAACTAAGGTAGAAGATGGTTTGAGTGTCATAAATAGGAAATAAATGTCATAAACATCATAGATAGTAACACCATTATTGTAAGTTTGGTGATAGTATCCCTATATTTGTGGTAGTGTCCTCTATGTAGGACTATCCCAAGCTTTTAGGTGTACATGTGTCTAGATCTATGAGATTTATTCCTACATGTACAAATTATAAAAGCCTATCTATTTCCTATTTTAATTTAATTTGTGATAAAACCTTAATCCTCCATGTTTTTAGGTCATCTATTTGATACAATCTAAAAATAATGTTTGTTAGTGGGGTAGACTAGACATCCTTAACACCCTTTTGTGATGAGAGTTTCCTACATACTTATACTTTGAGGAGGGATCAAACCTAATGTAGTTCTCCCCACCTAGGTTATGGTGAAAGTGTAAATAAATATAATATGATAGTATACTTTAGTGATTTAAATGTCTTTTCGACTATAAATTAGGGTAATTTGAGCTTAGGAATGTTGTAGATGGTAGTATGCAGAAGTAGGGAAGAATAGAGATTGCTAACCTTAATTATGCACAACTTGTTTTGAGTTTGAATGTGTATTTTGCATCTAATTTTCATATAGTCGTTAGAGGGATAATATTCATGTTTTTATACCATTATGATGTGTGTGTATATGTTAAAATAGGTCTAGGCACACCCTAAGAGGTTTTAGTTTTGAAAAGATATTTTTTTGTGAAATGGATAGGGAAAGGACATTAGCACTAGTATTGGGATACTAACACCACGTGATGATATTTTCCTCATTATAGAGATAGTTTCCAAGTGGAAAAACACTAGACACAAAGTGCCAAAATTCAAGAATGAGAGTCAAGACTACTTTAGGGATGATTAGGGATGCTTTTGGCCCACACAAAAGCTGAATAAGTGTGAAAATAGTCTATAAGATAGGTGTAAGGCTAAGCTAGGGATAGATAGTCTCAAGTAGCACTCTTATAACTCAAATACCACTTATATGTGATTACAATTACAATATTTTTATTGGGAAACCCATGATTCATGATATGCATGTAGTTCCCTCAACTTTGTATGCATGTTTAAACTTATATTACAAAATTTATATATACAAATGCCCTATAGATCAAGAACCATTCAAATATTGTTAGAATATAGAGCCTAGACACAACTATATTCCTCACATGTATTTTAATATAGTACTTATGTAATCTACTATTCATAATTCATATATGACTCTCATAGACACCTCAGACATACATGATAATATATTTACTTCTTTGTTTGTAAATTAAATATTTCAAAATAAAGGGATACATAGGACAAGGCATCAGAAAACATGAACAAGGAATTTTTAATCATTTTGAGGCATCTAATAAAAAAGGTAGGTAGGGACTCAAATATAAGTATAACACATCTAATGTTAATTATTCCCACCATGCTTCTTAGCATATAGTGTTTTATCCACCTATTATGCATATTGGTAATACAATAAATCATATCTCCACACTCTCAATTGTGTACCAAAACCTTACTGATTGTAGTTCTTCTCTATATCTACTCACTTTTGATAAATTCACCAATGATGAAGCTATCATAAAATTATTATGGGAATGTGAGGATCTCCCTTCTTTTTATCATAAGAATAGGTTTCCTCATTCCACACATGCTCATGAATACTTTGGTGAGAATTTTAACATTTTAGATGATATCCTAACTAACACATATGGCACCCTACCTATAACACCTTACACCACTGATCGGTCTACATTACTTAACAAATAAATATTTTAATTAAATTATGGCACAAACATTAATCTTTGAATAATATTATTAGCTACTATGTTGTGTAAGGAAGATGATATATATTTGATATAGTTTAAATGATTTCCTTGAAAATTTCACTTGGTCATATTCAAATATGCCAAGCATCAATCCTTTAATCATAGTACACAAGATTGCACTTTATCTCGATATAAATTTAGTTAGACAAAAAAATTAAAAAATGCAACCTAAGGTGGCTCTTTTATTCAAATATGAGATGCAACATCTCCTTGATGTAGGCTTCATTTGACTAGTTGCTCAACCTAAATGGGTATCCAACATCATACCAATTATTAAGCTTGATGACCAAATTCAATGTTGTTTCAATTCTAAAGATTTAAATAAATCATGTCCCAAGGATGAATTTCCCCTACCTAAAATTGATATGATAATATAATCTTGGGATATGATATGTTATATTTCATGGATGGTTTTTATAGTTATAATAAAATCAAGATAGTTGAAGACAACCAATTAAAACTTCTTTTATCATACCATGGGGCACCTTTTTCTATATAGTCATGCTTTTTGGATTAAATAACATTGGAAAAACATAATAAATAACTATGATCCATATTATTCATAATATAATTAATAAAATAGTTGAACACTACATTGATGACTTACTAGCTAAATCAAAAAAGTGACAATGTCATGTAGTATATTTATGATAGATTTTCAAAATATTGAGACAAAACATTGTATGGCAAATCCCAAGAAATGCATTTTTAATGTCACATCCTATAGATTATTTAGATTTATAATATTCCAATGTGTAATTGAGTTATATATAAATAAATTCAAAGTTATAATGGATATGTATCCTCCTAAAAACCTAAATCAACTTTGATCTTTACAAGGAAAAATTCAAGCAATACATTACTTTGTGGCACAACTAGTAGATAAGACTTAGTCATTCACAAGATTTATTAAGAAAGATATAAAACTTTAATGGTATATTTCATGTCAATAAATATTTAATGCACTCAAAAAATACTTGTTGCATCCACATATCTTGGTACCACCTATACTTGATAGGCTACTTTGACTTTACATTTCTATGACTGATCACACACTCAGTGCACTCTTGGAAAAACATGAGGACTAACATAAAGAGTGAGTTATTTATTACATTATTAGCATAATTTTTTATTACAAATGAAATTATTCCACAATGGAAAAACTTTGTTTGGCACTTGTATTTGCTACACAAAAACTCTAACACTTTATGATCAATAATGAAACACAAGTTATTACAAAAGTGGATCCTTTAAAATTTATCATGTCAAAATTAAACCTCCTAAAATATATATCCAAATGGGTAATACTAATCATAGAGTTCCATTTAAAAATCATGATTAAAAAAATTATTAAGGGACAAAAAATTATATACTAACTGGTAATAACACCACTATTAGATACCGATCATATCAATAATACCGTTTGAGATGATTTCACAACTTACAACATTAATTCTAACACATAGATGATGTTATTTAATGTTTATAGATATGTATAAGGCTTAGGATCCATAATTTTATTTATCAATCCACTTAGGCAAACACTACCACTTTCATATCGATGAAGTTTCTCATGTACAAACAATATCGTAGAATATGACGCACTTATCCTTGGCCTCTATGTAGCTCAGGCCTCTGAATAAAATCCATTAAGGCCTATGGGGATTCAAATTTGGTTTTTAATCAAGTAAAAAATGCCTAATAAACCAAGGAATAATGTTTAATTCCATAAAGGAATATATTTCAATGTCTACATGCTAAATTTGAATAGTTCTCTATTGAAAATTTTCCTCAAAAAGATAATCATCACATAGATGCAATAGAAAGTGTGGTATTATTGATACATATTGATATCAGTGATGCATAATCTATCTTAACTATTAATTAATTAAATTCACCATTGATATCTCATTATAACCTTATATATCTATTATTTTTAGCCACCACATGTAGCATAAAACCATCTAGATTGTTTTTCTAATATTTACAATTTTATACACAAATCTATCATGCCATATTGTTTCACCAAGAATGATAAGCACAAATTATAGAGAAATACCATATGTTACATCATCATTAATGGTGATTTATTTAAGTGATATATTATGGACACTTATTCTAATGTTTAACATTTGAATAAGATAAGTTGGCAATTAGTCAAGTACACAATAACAAATGTGGTGTCCATTTTATTGAAAAAACAATGTCACACAAATTACTTCAGCAAGGTTATTATTGGCCCACCATGCAACTAGAATGTAAATAATATGCCAAATTATGTGACAAATTTCAATGACATGGTAATATACACCGTGTTACTTCACATCAATCACAACCTATTGTTTCCTCATTGCCATTCATGTAATGGGTCCTTGATCTAATTGGTAAAATCAACCCAAAATTAGTAGGAGGTCACAAATTCAACATTATAGTTATAAAATACTTTACTAAGTAGGTGGAATAAATTTCATTACAATCCACACAAATAGAATATATATGTCACATTTTTATGAAAAACATCATTTCCCATTTTTGCCTTCTAGAAAACCTCATTATAGATAATAAAACCTCTTTTAAGAATAAAATAGTGAACAAATTTTATGATAAATATAAGATCTGACACACATTATCTAATACATACTACCCATAGGGTAATTTCCAAGAAGAAACTAAAAATAAGATAAGTACTATTATCTTGAGAAAATGGTTGCTAAATTTGGTGATGATTGGCATAATTAGCTCATCTATGCATTATGGGCTTACTGCACTATTAATTACACACTAACAAGAGCTACTCCTTATTCACAAGTGTATAGAACCAAAGTAGTTATCCCACTAGAATTATAAATCTTATCAATAGGAGTATCCCTCAAAGGGCTTATCAGAGATGAGTAATATAGATAAATATGTCTTCATAAGTTAAAAAAATTGTATCACATAGGCATCCAAGCCATAGAGTAACTTAAAGCATACCAAAAACAAATCTAGTGCACATACAATAGTTGTGTTCATAGTAGAGAATTCAAAGTCAATTCTCTCATTATAAAAGAGAACCTTAAAAATGTCAATGCCAAAGAAGAGACAAGAGGAATGTTAAAACCAAATTGGCTTAGCCCATACATAATCATTGAAAATCTTAGCCCCAAGGTATACCATATATCTTCATTCAATATTAAGACAATAAAGAATCCAATGAAAATCATGCATCTAAGGATATTTTATATATAAACAACTCATAATCTACTTATATGTAGTTTCATTATTTCAATTTACTTGTACATAAATTTTTTCCATGTTTCTTGTACATAGCTTATAATTATAAAATATAAAAACATTCAAATATTGATCTTAAAATGCAAATTTCAGATTGTATGTATTTCCATGTTTACATTCCTTCTATTTTATAGTTACTACATATGATATCTATGTTAGTGTAGTCTATTTTATCAATCATACATGCTTAACTTATTCCCTTTGAGTGTTATTAAATTAATACAATACTTTAGTCCTCTACATAGATTCATATTTTATAATATCCACCCATTGAGGGCACATACACATATACACTAATTCATGATTTAGTAGCCCATTGGGGGCATCATACACACAACTTCATTTTTTCCAGGTTATTTCTATACTCCATATCATATATTTAGCATTTATTATATATTGATATTGATCATCCTATACTACACTAATTTTTTTTTATTACTACCTATATTGTCTCAACTTATGTACATCTTTATTCATATATGGGTTCAAAACAAATTATTATTGAATACTTTCATTTCTAGCTTTACTAACTTATATTTTATTGTGTCTCTTTTCTTCCACATCTACTCAAGGTAATTTGAACATGCCATTATCCTTTCATTGCTTTCATGCATTAGACATGTGCCCATGTTTTTATGTATGCTTCTTGATTGTTTATGTGGACATTTGAACATGTCCTTCCATGTGTCTCTAAGCCAATATTGAATTTTATTTTATGTCTATGGGCATTTGAACATGCCCTTGTATGTGCACCTTTTTAAAAACTTAGTGACATATGCCCATGTCCCTTGTATCATGGCCCCTTGGCCTACTTTACATTCCTCATGTATTTGTATGTTTGATTTCATCTATGCATCATAGCCATGACACTTGTCTCTTGCTTGTTGATTTCACATCTAGTTTTCAATGCCATGAGGGACCTCATACATATCCCCTTTCTCCTTGGGTGCATTGATGGACATCATGCCACATTCCCCCAAGTATTTTATTTAAATTATATTCAGATTTGGTGTTCACATGCATGCTTACATTATTATATCTATCTTACATTCATCATAATTACCAACTTATGCTTGATCTATTTTACATTCTAATGTCATGTATATACATTATATTGGTTTATCACATAGATAGTACATATTTTTAGTATAACACACATGATGATTAACTTTTCTTGTAAGGATAGTTATTGTAGAGGTTTAATAATTCCCCTCAAAAGAGGGGGAATTCATAGGGGATTATCATATAGATCAAGTCATCCTAGTACATTCAAAATATAGATTCAACATGCAAACCTAGATTATAGATCAGATCTTAAACTCAAGAAAATATAGTGAAATATAGTCACACATGGATTAGTCTTAGGTTTTCTCAAAAACATCACTTTTAGACAATATTATAGTATACTACTAGGATTAAAGTGTACTATATTCCACCCACCACACTATTGACCAATAGCCTCAAACATATAAAATTCTAAAATTATCAAAACGTATAGTAGGTATAGTTCAAATTTTCATAGTCTCAGTCATAGATTATTAGATATGCTTAGTATATACATAGTTTTTACATAAAATTACATAGGTTTACTCAAATTGAGGGCATCATATAAGGCATGATCACTCCCATTTCAATTTCATATATGCATAGACATAGATTACTACAACTGTCATGTCCCCTTTTTCGTGGACATTGACAGACTTGATGATTAGCCTATTATGCGACCTTCATAGGCTAATAGGATGGATAGAGGGTCATGATGGAGATTGGCTTGGCTTCAATTTGTAGAATTCCTATAGTTGGCTTTCATTCAAGTTATTTTAGACACATTTGACCTAAGCTCCTATTATTTAGGGATATTTTACATGCAACATAGTGTCTTTATTTTGGGATGGTCATGTGCAAAATCACTCCCTGGTTCACCAACTTCAAACGGTTTGAGGATCTGACATGTATTAAGAGAGATATTAATATTTGATTGATTTAATCAAATATTAATTATTTAGCCTAATTTTAAATAGAAACCCTAATTCTAATTTAAGAAACCCTAATTAGGGCAAGCATATCTTTTTGAGGGTATAAGGGTTTCTCATGGAGGCCATTATTGATTATGCATTGATTATTGATTTTTGATATTGAAGAAAATCTTCTGTGAAGACTAAGCCAAGGGTTCTAGGATTCCATTGTAGTGGAGAATGTCAACTCTTCATTGTGTGTGATTTAGAGGCTGTGAAATATCAGCTGATCTATTGCCAAATTGAGAGATAGCTTCATACAAAAGTTATCACAGAGGTTTATAGATTTGAGAGGTAACTTCATACAAAAGTTGTCACAGAGCTTCCAAGTATTTATTTTATTAGGTTTTTGATCCAATAAGTTATATAGATATAGATATTTTGTATTAGAATCATATATCTTGAGATCAGGTTGTTTAGCTATCAGGGGTTGAGAACAGACAGGTTAGCAGCCGTACTAAGTCTATATAGGTCTGTACAAATTTGCTCAGGCACTGACCTCGATAGACAGAGATCTCCCAGTGACCGACATTAGCTGACTAAAGACTGATGTTGACAGAGAAGGAACTACAGAGACTGATGTCAGTAGTATATCGACCGATGCTGGTGACTGTGTTCGACACAAAAAGGCCGAGACCTTCTAGATTCAAGCTTGATTACCAGATTTGCAAAAAGACAAGGGTTTTAAGACCAAATTTTAATATTCTTTTATTTGTATGATAGAGACTCAATTGTGTAATCATCTAGAAGAACAAGTGATGAGATCTTTGATCTGCTATTGAGAGATTATATTGTGATTTATTTATATTTATTTGAAATTATCTTGCAAAAATTGTATCTTGTTCAGAGCTATTTGTGTTTAGATATTCTCTACTGAAAGGGGATATTACAGTGGTATCAGAGCTTTTGCTTAGAAATAGGAGCCCCTAAGTAAGGGACATTATAGTGGTATCAGAGCTAATGTCTTGCCATCCTGTTGGGTAGTTTGGGTATCAGTATGGCTTTAACAGGTGTCAAAGATTTGGAAGAAAGAATGCACAATGCAAAGAAGAAGTTAGATAATCCATTTCAATAAGCAGATGACATTCTAAAAACTTTGGAGGAGTTAGAAAATTATTTAGGCAAGGTGGAGCAATCAAATTCTTATGATATGCAAACAGCGTTATCTCCAGCATTTGGTTCATTGGTAAAGCCCTGATTATTGAGACATCATGATGAGGTGGTAAGACTTCCAACTCTCTCTTGCATTAGTGAAATCATGAGGATAATAGCTGGCTTTAATTTTTATGATGATCAGATTATGAGAGAGGTACTTCACACCATGGTAAAAAGCTTCAAAAAGTTGGATGACATTAGAGACCCTCATTTCTCAAAGAGGGCAAGATTACTTGAAACATTTGCCAGGTATGGATTTGAAAACATTATGATGTTAGTAGGTTGTATTGGTGACATTCACAGGATGTTTAGAATATTTTGGAATATTTTAGATGAGTTCCATTCCAGTGATGTATTAGCATCAATGCACTCTATCATGTTCACAATCTTGTTTGAGGAGGATAAAATTTCTAAACTTTTGGCAGAAGATTTATGGTATGTCTGGACAAAAGAGAAAAATGTCTCACCTAGAGCTGGTATGTGGTTAAAGAGTTTAATTGATAGGCCTAAGGATCATAGTACTTTCCCTATGACATGCATAAACTTGAATGATGAATTTGATAGACATGCTGATCCAGTACAGGGAGACATTAACACATCTTTAGGTAATGATTTATCTGCATTATCTTCATAGGTAGGAGTAGTTGAGGATGTTGTGGACGAGCTTTGTCTTAAGGTGAGTTCAGCGCAGGTGTTAGACAGTGGGGATGAGTCTGATGCTTGCATTCAAAGTGTGGAGGTATACTCAGAGGTTAGTACATTGAGTATTGGTGATGAGTATGTTTTTGCAGCTACTGATGAGGAGCATATTGTTGAGGTGGACACACATGTTCAGGATTTCAGAGTACTTGATTTTGATGAGTTTGAGATACCAGGGGAGTCGAGTCTCTAGATTGATTCTTCTCACACATATGACAGTGTGGTACCATTCATTGTGCCACCTTTATAGATGGATCAGTTATGGGATGGATTGATACCATCTTTTGTAGATGGAATTCGCCATTGCCAATTACACAATGTACAGTATCGACACATCCAGGGCAATTGTGATTTTAGAGATTAGTTAAGTTGCATTCACTAGTGTGATTGTGGATTCTTCTTTGTTCTACTTTTGATGATATTATAGGTACTTGTATTGATTTATAGCTATGCAGAGCATAACTACATTTGGGATCCAGGTGGATTGAGTGGTTCATTGTTTCGAGATTGCTTGGGGACAAGCAATTTTTGGAGGGGCGGATTGTCATGTCCCCTTTTTCGTGGACATTGACAGACTTGATGATTATCCTATTATGCAACCTTCGTAGGCTAATAGGATGGATAGAGGGTCATGATGGAGATTGGCTTGGCTTTGATTTATAGAATTCCTATAGTTGGCTTTCATTCAGGTTATTTCAGACACATTTAACCTGAGCTCCTATTATTTAGGGATATTTTACATGTAGCAGAGCATCTTTATTTTGGGATGGTCATGTGCGGAATCACTCCCTGGTTCACCAGCTTCAAACGGTTCAAGGATCTGACAGGTATTAAGGGAGATATTAATATTTGATTGATTTAATCAAATATTAATTATTTAGCCTAATTTTTGTTAGAAACCCTAATTCTAATTTAAGAAACTCTAATTAGGGCAAGCATACCTTTTTGAGGGTATAAGGGTTTCTCATGGAGGCCATTATTGAATATGCATTGATTATTGATTTTTGATATTGAAGAAATTCTTCTATGAAGACTGAGCCAAGGGTTCCAAGATTCCATTGTAGTGGAGAACGTCAACTCTTCATTGTGTGCAATTCAGAGGCTGTGAAATATCAACTGATCTATTGCCAAATTGAGAGATAGCTTCATAAAAAAGTTATCATAGAGGTTTACAAATTTGAGAGGTAACTTCATACAGAAGTTGTCACAGAGCTTCCAAGTATTTATTTTATTAGCTTTTTGATCCAATAAGTTATACAGATATAAATCTTCTATATTAGAATCGTATATCTTGAGATCGGGTTGTTTAGCTATCAGGGGCTGAGAATAGACAAGTTGGCAACCGTACTAAGTCTGTACAATCTGTACAGCTCTGCTCAAGCACCAACCTCGGTAGACAGAGATCTCCTAGTGACCGACATTGACCGACTGAAGACTAACATCGGCAGAGAAGGAACTATAGAGACCAACGTCGGCAGTATATCGACCGATGCCGGTGACTGTGTGTTCAACATAGAAAGGCCGAGACCTTCCAGATTCAAGCTTGATTACCAGATTTGCAAAAAGACAAGGGTTTTAAGACCAGATTTTAATATTATTTTATTTGTATGATAGAGACTCAATTGTGTGATCGTCTAGAAGAACAAGTGATGAGATCTTTGATTTTTTATTGAGAGATTATATTGTGATTTATTTATATTTATTTGAAATTATCTTACAAAAATTGTATCTTGTTTAGAGCTATTTGTGTTTAGATATTCCCTACTGAAAGGGGATATTACAGTGGTATCAGAGCTTTTGCTTAGAAATAGGAGCCCCTAAGTAAGGGACATTACAACAACTCAATCCATAATCCATATTATTAGAATTGGGGGCATGTGCACAGAAAATTAATTCTATATGCACAATTTTTCACCCATTATATCAGATAGAATGACAACCCCATATCATTATCTATGTTTTATACTCTAGACAACACATGCACCATATTTTCACCAAGATTACACCATATTAATGCCTCATTCTATCTACAATGCCCATGTCCATTTTACATTCCCAAGTGGACCTTGAGCCATTTTACATTTCAAAATTCTTTAGTGGCCCAGAACCATCTTTTACAAATTTATAACACCATAAATTTTTGTTTTACCATATTCTACTTGAATTATTTATTTACCCACACAAGAGTGTTGGATAACTCATCATCCGAATCCAAGTTATTCATAGATTATGATCCATCGAATAGGGGTGGTCAATGATGGAGTCAAATACAACTTGATTTCTTGAGCCCATAGATGGGTATTGGGAAAACCATCATCCCAATCCATGTTTTAAATTATTTGATAACCATCTACACATACATAAGATTTCACTAGGTTTTTACATTGGTTCATGTACCCAGTGGCATGTATTCATTTATTTTCTCTTTCACATATATTTGCTTAGTTTTGTCTTTACTTTCGATATTTATTAAGGACTGATACATATATGTTTCATTTTTATGACATGAAATTAAGCATAGTTCATATACTCATGCCCACATTCATAGTCTTTACCTCATAGGTAAGTCCATATACGTATCTCTTTCCTTTATCCTATCTAGTTCACTTTTCTACATTTCTAGAATAAAGGTGGGAGATATAGTCATTTAATGTAATTAGTGTCACTTGAGACCACCCTATCCTTACATTATCTTAAGACCTATATTTGTGTCTCTTGATCTTGTTATAGATTCTAGGCACATCTATTACATGCCCAAACATAACAATATCCATCCATCACCTAGGCATCCCCAATCCTTTTTCACACATTCCAACTATGTAGACAATAACACATCCCCATTAGTATATAGTGCAATGTGATATTGGTAAAGGGGGTATCACTATTGACCCTTATCTTCCTTTTACCCCTAACATATATCTTTTCACTCCTTAAAGCATCTTATGGTTAGCCTAGACTCATTTCATGTCTCGACAAGCATCAAAACACTATATAAAGACCATTCTCATTCATTTATCCCTTAGATGGAAATTTCCATGAACAAGCTCAAAACCAATTATGGAAATTAAGGTTATTGATCACTATTTATACATACATTCATCTATAGTATCTTAGAGCTTACTTTTACTTAGGTTTTCAATCCCAATTCACATGAAAAGCATTCAAATTAGCATTCATACTCATGAATACTAGCATCACTCTCACTTGTACCAATAATTAGATTGGGATAACTACACTAGGCTTGATCCACTTTCAAGGTATTAGTATGCAGGTAGAGATTATCACATGGGGTGTTGTTGTCACACCCATTCTACCCTAATAATATTATTCTTATTCTATTTGTGTTCATTAAAACCTTAGTAAGCATGGAGGCCTAACGTTTCTTAGTGAAATTAGTCAAAGTATAGAACAGACGATGATCTAGGTCTCAATCATATAAGCACATGATTCTAAAAATAGAGTAAAGTTATGTTTAGGATTTAACTACTTCACCTACATAGGGTCATTAGTTTATCACATAAGGTCATAGTACATTATTGGTAAAAAGGGTCATGTTATTGTTCGAAGAGGGTTTTGACACCCATTCTCTACTGAAGGCACTCTACCATGATCTTATATCACTCCTTACCTATCACTTATCTATATTAGTCATATTTTTCTAATAAATACACCTTTTCTAACTCATTTTTACTTATAAAATATTCAAATAAACTAATTATTATGAGAATTAATGGTTCTTAATACCATAATATTTTATTCCCTAATTTATTACTTGTCTCTTTATCAACCTAGGGTTACATTCTATAATCCTAAAAAATATAAATCAAATATCATAAAAATATTATCCCCCTAATAGATTAAAATAAATTCAATATTTATTTAATTAGTTATTTGTTTTTTAAAGCTAGGGAGAGAAACTGAGTTAAAGATGAGCATAGTTTCTAAGAAAAGCATAAAAATTCTTAAGGTACATAAATGGATATCCATATCCATTAAATAAATTATTTTAGGTATGAAAAAACCATGTGGAAGAGGAAAGTTTAAAACTTTTTGTATTATGGAGTTTGATATTATAGCATGATAATATGCCCAAGCATTAGACTCAAGAGAGTCAAGGAAAAGATTTGGACATGTCATTGTAATTCACCTATTACACCCTTCATAATGAAAATCTCATAAAGTGGCACAACTAAACCATGAACTAGATCATTCAAATGAATAATCATCCTATTGGTTTCAAACATAAGAGTACTTGGAGGTGCAAACCTAGAGGGCCAAAGAGAGCAATCACTATAGATAATATGGACCTCATTTAAAACACAAACAACATTTTAATTAGCTACTAATATCATCATGTTCATAATCATATTAAAATAATATACATTTTCCATAGCATAATTCTTAATGGTTTTAATAGATTAATCATTATTTTGTTTCATCCACTTCAAAATCAAAATCACACGTTACTTGCATATTTTATTTAAAAGTAGGTGTGTCATTTAAATTTCAAGAATCTATATTGCTAATTTAAAAACAAAGAAGTATGCTAATAAAATGTAAAACTTAAGATTTTGAATAAACATAATATAATTAGGGTTTAACATCAATGAGTTATGCATAATCCCAAATCCTAAATAAAGCACAACTAAGAACTAGCAAGAATTCTTCCCAACATGAGAAAGTTAAACAAGGTAAGAATTGAAGGAATCCATAAAAATAGATTCAATATAAGCTTAATTTAACCCTAGCAGGTGTGATATAGTATGAAACCCTAAGGATGAATTCAATAAATCTTAGGCTCACCAAAATAATATATGTTAAATTGGTTATAGGTCAAGAGACAATACATTAAACAAATAAATCACACACACACACAAAGATGTGTGTGTGTGTGTGTGTGTGTGTGTGTGTGTGTGCGCGCGCGTGCGTGCGCACATGCGTGTGTGCACACATGTGTGGGTGGGTGGGTGTGTGTGTGTGTGTGTGTGTGTGTGTGTGTGTGTGTGTGTGTGTGTGTGTGTGTGTGTGTGTGTGTGTGTGTGTGTGTGTGTGTGTGTGTGTGTGTGTGTGTGTGTGTGTGTGTGTGTGTGTGTGTGTGTGAAGAGATAATAAATTAAACAAATAACAAACAAACACACACACACACACACACACACACACACACACACACATGGAATAGTAAATACAAATATAAAATTTGCAAAAAAGGATTTTAATTCAACTTTAAACTTCAAAAAGTAGGTTCATAGATAAAATTAAAAAATACCTTACTTATGTACTAGTAGTGGATAAAAATGGTATAAAATAGGTCCTAAGGTAGTTTTGAAAAAACTAATAAAAAGTGTAGTAATCTAACTATGTGTATAAAATAACCAATTTCAAACTAATTTGATATTGGCTAACCAATTTTGAATTGTTTTGTTACTTTTTGTATATTTCAAGTCTAGTAGCTAATGTAAAATCATTATAAAATAAAGCTTTTAGATAAAAAAATTTGTGAAGCATTTTTTTATTGACATTTCATATTACATTCCATGATCCATTTATTCTTCCTGATGATGGATCATAAAATGTGATGCGAAAGATCAATAAAAAAAAATTCTTCACGTAGTTTTTTTCTATAATCCTCTTTTTATATTTATCATAAGTTATGAAATCATAAAAATATCTTATGTTATATTTATATATAACCTTTTAGAAGTCTTTATCAACTCCTACTTGTGAAAAAATGCCCCCACATTATCAATTTGATGTGCATAACTTCCATAATTACTTCTCCTTGCTCCAAACATAATAATTGCAATAACTTAAAAAATGGTTGCTATTTGGAAAGTGTAGACACCACAAATGTGTCTGCACCTTGGTTCTCCCCCCTTGTCCACCTCAAACCCATATCCTAACCCTTGGCCTTAGTCCCCTCCACTCATTTGATTAAAATAACTTAAATATTTCAATTAAGTGGCCCCCTTTCCACCTCACCCTTGCCACCTTGGATCCTCCCTTGGATCCCTCCACCTCCCTCCTAGCCTTTATTATGCCAAATCTTCTCATTATCTTCCTCCCACGCCCATTTAAGCATCCTCATGACTGTTCTTCCCACAATCCCTTGCCCGA
Source organism: Torreya grandis (assembly GCA_037957365.1). NCBI lineage: Eukaryota > Viridiplantae > Streptophyta > Pinopsida > Cupressales > Taxaceae > Torreya > Torreya grandis. The sequence goes on along the minus strand of JARHVA010006337.1, from coordinate 180,593 downwards.
CGGCGTGCAAGAACGGGCAGAGGCTATTTTTAGTCTCTGCCCCCATTCTGCCACTACCGACGTCGGCGACCCTTCGACCGACGTCGGTGATCCTGCCGGCATCGACAGCCTTCAAGACTCCTTTCTACATCCATTCCAGCCCCCGGCCCCTTGAGCTCACAAACTGAATTCTCTTGGTAGTTTGGCATTCGTTTCTTCTCCCTCTGGACCTCGTGTAACAACAGCAACAGGTGCAGGGATTCTTGAGCAGAGATTTCCTCTTGCAAAGTCTTCTGTGGTCTCAACAACAGCTCTCCCGCTCTTCATTCAGCAAGCTAAAAAGGTAAGCACAGTCTGTTATTTCATTTCATTTCTTTTCTTTAGTGTTCAGTTATTTGGTATTTGCTGTCTCCCACTCCCTCTGTCCTACCACCTGAGAGGCTGAAAAGCCTTCTCAAGGCCTGTCCTCTGTCCATCTCCCTTTCACCTGTCATCCTTTCAGTATAATCTCGGACAACTCCCTCATCCCTCCTGCCAACAAAGACCCTATACAGGGCACCTAATCAGAACCAGACCATTCCCCAGTCCATTCAAAGTCATCCCTGAACTCTATCTCGACCCTATTCACAAACCAAACCTGTCCACAGTCCAGAAACCCGACCAGACCTGACTACAGGCCACTGCCCCAACCGACGCCGGTTACTGCCCTGACCGACGTCGACAGGATAACCAAAGTCGGCAGACCAGGCAACCGACGCCGGCAACATGCCCGACCTCGGTGACTGTCATCAGCCCGACAACTCCTTTCAAGTAATCATTGATCTTTTCTTTCATTTCTAATTTGTTTATCATTCCTATATTCTGGCATTCTGTATTTCCTTAGTCTTTTATCTATCTGTTATTAGTGGGTTGACCTCCCTTGAGGAGTTTTCACACTTCTGGGAACAAGCTTTCGCTTGGCAACCCACTGCCTATCCATCTAACATTTTCTTGTCCAAGTTTCTTTTTCCTTGCAGGTGTCATTCCTCCACAGCTAAAGAGGGGTGCCCACAAACGTCTGGATTACGGTGCACAATCTTTATCCAGGTACTTCTAGCCTTGTCCATTTCTTTAGTTTCTTTATTCATCTTTTGAATGTAGAAAGCGAATTAGCGAAAAGTGTAGTAATTACTATGTGTATAAAATAACCAATTTCAAACTAATTTGATATTGGCTAACCAATTTTGAATTGTTTTGTTACTTTTTGTATATTTCAAGTCTAGTAGATGATGTAAAATCATTATAAAATAAAGCTTTTAGATAAAAAAATTTGTGAAGCATTTTTTTATTGACATTTCATATTACATTCCATGATCCATTTATTCTACCTGATGATGGATCATAAAATGTGATGCGAAAGATCAATAAAAAAAACTTCTTCACGTAGTTTTTTTCTATAATCCTCTTTTTATAATTATCATAAGTTATGAAATCATAAAAATATCTTATGTTATATTTATATATAACCTTTTAGAAGTCTTTATCAACTCCTACTTGTGAAAAAATGCCCCCACATTATCAATTTGATGTGCATAACTTCCATAATTACTTCTCCTTGCTCCAAACATAATAATTGCAATAACTTAAAAAATGGTTGCTATTTGGAAAGATTTTCCTTAGCTAAACCCTTAATTTTAAACAAAGTTCATAATCAACACATGCATTCTAATGAGTAATCTAGTGTGTAATATGAATATCCTATCCATTATCCCTATGCATGAAATTTAAGCACATAGTCTATTTTGTTTTCTATTTTATAATCCTCCTTTTTGGTATAAGTATGTATATATACACTTCAATAAATAGTTATGGAAGAAAAATTATAATGTATGTATATCCTTAGATGTGATATCTATGTGTCATCTCCTTATATTAATTATTGAGTTATTCATTCATTTACATCAATGTGTTAATGTATTTATACTTTTTTAATTCAAAGTAAGACCTTATTATCATGCAAGATAACATATAATAATCATAAAATCCTACAAACGATATCCAAAAATAAATATAACATTGAAAGAAAGACCCAAAAACAAAATTACTTGTATCAATCAAGTTTGTTACTTTTTAAAAATATCCATATATAAATTATGAAGTGAGATAGGGAAGAAGATGGATCAAAAGATTCATAAAACATAAAAGAGAGAAATAAATAATAATTAGAAACAAAATTTGACACAAAGAGAATAATATAAAGTCAAATTAAAAAATAGATATGAAAAATATCATAACTGCAATAAAAAAATCTAGATAAGAGTCTAATTTGAAATAAATATACTTTAGACACCTAAATTTGGTATCAGACACTTGATAACATCAATTTTGACATATCTTAACATATTAGGACTTGTGTGTACACATTTCAATATTGTACACATTTTCACTTATTTATTTACCTAACCATTGTCGTAGCCAATTGAATTCACTAAATATACGTTGGGGATTATCCTAGTCTTTATCATAATTCTCTATAATCCTAAAGTAATTATCACCATATCTCACATCACTAGTTTTCCCTCTTTAGACAATACTAGTGACAATCACACAGTTGATATTTTCCATAGGTCTTTGCCCCTACTAGTTGTTTCTAGGAACCCTTAATGGATACTTTTGAAATTTAAATGTCTCCATAAGGTTAGCCTAATAATGTTTCATGGGTAAGTCATAATGTGAAACATCAAAGAGTCATGTATAAATAAAAATCAAGACTAAGGACATATCTATCTATCACTCATCTTTTTTAGTAAAAAGATTTATAAATCCATTGGCACTGCCTTGAAACATTACCACACAGTCATACATGATGTAGAGGGAAACTATAATCTGTTCAAGCTAGATATAAAACATAACATAAATTCACTACTTTGCCTTTGTCTATACCAATTGGCTTTGTTCTTGGATTATCTTATTATGTTATTGAACCTTTGATTTCATAAAATATTATAGGTACAATCAGTACAATCACTAAAAAGGGGGGTGAATCAGTGAGCCCAAATAATCCAAATTCAATTTTAATCTTTACAAACACTTAACTGGTTACCATAAGCATTCATGAAGCATACACATCATTCATAGCAAATAATAAGAGAGATAATGCAAGATCAATCACATAACACATGACATTTATGGGAAACCCTCTTGGGGGAGAAAACTCATTGGAACATATAATTGGACTATTTTATTATAATAACAAGAACCAATTTAGATCAGCTGTAACTGATCAAGTAACTACCATCCCTTATTTAGTGAGACTACAATCCCAAGAGGTATTGGGACACCTATCTAATTTAGTTACCACAAAAACTAGACCATCTATAAATTTCACCTTGTAAGGAAGATGCAACCCCCTTATATGTTGAGATTCTACCAAAACACCTATGAACACATCTACCTTTGAATAGATGTCTTCAACACCCATGTTGACCTCTAATTATCACTCTTCACCTTCACTCATACTCAATCTACAAAAGCACTATTCTACCAATATAATTATGACCTATAAGTAATATAAATAGTCCTCAATCTATTCTAATCTTCAAATCATAAAAAATTAACTCTACCCATCCTTTTCTCCATAATGCACACACATAAGCCTCTCTCAAATCTCTCCCCAAGTCTCTCACTCAAGTTTATCTCAAAGTCTAGAAACCAACACATTTGGTTTCACCATTTATAGAGATATCATGATTATCAACATCATGGTTAGCCATTATTCATGCCTTAACCATTAATGCATCTAACATATAAATACATAACTCAAAACAATCTTCATAGGTCAGCCATAGCATATGTGGGTCACCCTTAAGCAACTACACCTTTTAATAAGGCCCTTGTAGCTCTTATAGGCCTCATGGAGACCTATTCACCCATTTAGCACATTAAAAATAAAAATGTGAAGATATAACCACTTTAAAATAATATTACCACACTAAATTACCTCTTAGTCATCCTTAAATGCTTACAGTCATCATTGTACTCTTCTATGCAAGCTCATCAACATTCAATGCACATAGTCATCGTGAACGAATACATAGTTGACTTCTAAACCTTTGTTCATACCTCATAAAATTGTTTAAACCTTAAAAATGTAGACATATGATCCTCATGGAGTATAAAACACTCTCAAATATCCAATTCATCAATATATATCTAAACAATATCAAAACAAGATCGAATAATCTTCTCATGTAACTTATAGTCCATGCACGAATACATAATCAAATTTAAACCCCAATATTTATGACTATACACACTTTTAGATCTTACAATTTATAATTCCAAATTTTCCTTGTAATCCTATACAATTTCACTTTTAATACCATGGTCAAATTATACATATATCAAAATATATATCCAAAATATAGAGCACTATTTTTTCCTTTGCAAATTCAAATATTCAAATGCAAACAGTCATAGTTAAACCTCAAACACTATGCTCTCATCTCAAGTCTTCACTACTCATATCAAGCATGCATCATATATATTATTTTATTAATCTCAATCTTTGACACATAGTGCTACAATTCCAAATGTTAAACCTTGAACATGTTGACCTCATCTCATGCAATCTTGTAATGTTGACTCACAACACACCATGAATCTTTGTGGATCAGTTAGGTCCTTATCATGTAGTGTTCATCATTATATATTACTCATAACCCTAATTACCATTACATTTATCACCATCACATGTATTTTTATCACTTATACCATTAACCATCAAGCACTTTTCCTCATCTCGTTGATTCCTGAGTCCTTGGAACAAACACCCTTCATTGATAGCTTTATCTTTACTTTCATTAACCAATGAACACTTTGACCTATTTGAATTGATTCACTCTATAGATATTACATTTATGATTTTAAAAAAGCCATTATATCTTTATTTGGTCTTTATCTTTATCTTTATGTAAAATAGACTATGGGGACCATTGAAATACACCTAGAAAGCTAACTTTGCATAGTCATAACTTTTGCCTCACTCATTCTCATGTTCTCAAATTTAGACCATATTAGCTCCTCAAATAGGATAAACCAAAAATGTAATAAAATTATAATATAACCCTCATAAATTTTATATATAATGACATAAAAAATATCACTCAGGTTTTTCTACCATAGAGCCAACTATGTCAAAAACTTGTCTGGAAGGCCAACTTTTAACATGCATATCTTTTGTCACACTATAGTGCTTGAACTAAAATTCAAAAAAAAAAAAAAAAAAACTAGGTATAAAACTAAATAAACCCATATGATCAAATTATATTTACACATCCACATGTGTGAGATATGCCACCATCAAACTGCTTACTTGACTCTTTCTTACCTCGTGCAATTTTGGCTATGGGAAAATATTGTCAAACTAACTAGGAGCCCAACTTTTCCCTTGTATATAGTTTGATACACTTCATCACATGATATAGAATTTATAAAAAATAAATTTGGGACTAATTTTATCAAAACCATATGACCAACTCCCTTTGACTCATCTACACATGGTAATGGTGACATCATCAAATTGCCTACTCAGATTTTCTACCATTGGACCTAAAATGTCTAGATGACAACAATGATCATCCAATGAAATCCACTCATGTACACAAGCACTCAAAGATTATAAAAAATCTTAGGGACCTTTTTCACATTCTCAATACTCCATACTCATCCTTGAACATCTATAATCATGCCAAAATAGAAGATCAACTAAGCATAATTCAAGCATACTAGGACAAGCAAATTGCATACTTTGTCATTGTCACATAGACTATCAAGGCACTTCATCCACTCACCTAAACACCTTCATGACATCATTAGAAATTATCCAACACAAAATTCTCTTAGATCTGATATTTGATACTATTCAACCTTGTTCACACTAGTTACCTTCATTTTATTTCATGCTCTATCACTCATTCTTGAATACAATCACATGTTAATCTTTATGTCACCTTTCCTTATCTTACTATCATATCAACTTGGCCTAAATCTCACTCTAGGTTTATTATATCTCCTCACAAGTTTTTTTAAATACAACATTCTCAAACAAGTTATAATCACACACCTAATCATTTCATAAGCTCCTTCAATACCTCTTATAGCTTTCTTCACTTCTTGGTTTTAGTCACAAACTATGTAGTAGCCTTTTTTAAGGAAAATTTAGTTATTAAGGAATAGTATGATGTCATTATGATAATATATTAAATTTTTTTTATATACCCTTTTCCATTTTACATCTCTCCATGCATCTTTAGGGTATAACTCTACTTACAAACCACTTTTCTAGACCTATTTTAGCCACTATTTAGGTCTTTAGGTCACTTTAGACCCCTATTTGTACACAATAAACTCTAGTAGTATGGAATGATACCAAATCACCCAAAAAACTCCAAAATATGTTACCTTTCACTTATTTATAACTATTAACCAATTTTTAAAGCATTATACTACTGGAAATAATTTTAGTTCATGTTTTTGTCAAGAAACCCTAACTACAGAGTTTGGGTCTAACTAAGCAACCCAAGAGAGTTAACTTGAGGTTTAAATAATTTACCAATGACTTAAAATATTTTTTAAATTTTATATATGCATATGTTGACCCTCCACACCTTGTCAAAGCATGATAACACCACAGTCATGTCTCTGCCCATCTTTTATAAACACTCTTAGGTAGATAGACTACATAATTACACAATACAAAGTCTAAAAATTCATTTTTGGGGGTATTTGATCCATAAAATTAGTTTATATATTTCAAAATGTTTATAAAGGTTTATATCAGTTCAAATCACCTATTCTGATCCAAAACTTGTCTATGAACATCCTTGTTCAACCAAAATCTCCTCACTTGGTCTTGTTCCTAAGTGCAAATACAATCTTCTAGTTTTGTTAACAAGGTCTTAAATCTTGTCCTTAAAAAGAGGACATAAAATATATATAATATATTTTATAGTCTCTATTATGGTCTTACATAACTATTAGATCTAATGACAACTTCCTTAGTTGTCTTTTATTTACAACCTTACAACATTATATGAATTAATGGACTGTGCAAACCTAATCTTAATAGGCTACATAAATCAGTTTTTAAATTGGATTAGAACATCAAATATTGATTAAATTTCCATAATTAATAAATAAAAAACAAACTAATTACACATTCCAAATATATTTGCATCAATAAAACCTTTCTTCACTGCATGTTTCAATATTGTCAATAAGTTATTCATACACAGGACATAGGGTACAATATCTTGCCCTTTTCAACCACGAACATCAAATTATCTTAATACATATAAGGTAATTAATAAAATTCATGAAATAAACTTACCAAATCCTATAGAAACATCATAACTTAACTCTTTTACACCTTCCAACATTGCAGAATCTACTTCTCAACGTGGTCATACAAGAAAATACAAAGTTTATGGTCCTTTTCTTGTATTTAAATGAGAAACATTGTATTATTTCATTTCTTGGGGTTTATTTACATTTATTAATCATATCCACAACCCCAAAAATCTACTATTTATGCTAAAAGACTCATAACTAACTTATAACTTCCTTGTAACTACCACTTGTCCATTAAGAGTGTAACCTAACCACTAATAATCAGTTAAGAATGAATAATTATATATTATTTGATTATGTAACAAGTTTTTATTTACTCCTATAATCTACTTCACAAGGTTACACACTTAAGACTCCTCCAAAACCTTGACAAAACATTCAAATTTTTAAATAAAGAAAATTGGTAGGAAAATGTCAATACATTGCAATTCAAAATTGAAATTAGTATAAAACCTTAAAATGGTTACTATATACCTCATAGGACCTTAAAAATCTACTAATACTCTAAAAATTATAATTAGGATAATATACCTAATGTGGTAGTGATGTTCCTACATCATACTACTAAGGAGCAAAAACCTTTCCCATAAAAGTTATAAGTGATGTTGACTTTGAAATCCTTTGAAGTATCCTTCTCCAAGTGCACATCCACCTAGGTCCCAAGGCCTATTGGATATACCTAGGATTTTAATTCTTGCTTATTATGGCTCCTCTTTACTTCACTTCTCTCTTGCTCTTGCTCTTGCTCTAATTCTTCAATTTATTCATGGGGAGATATTGCTGATTTATTTTCCTCTAATAACTTGCACATGGAATCCACATGTCAATCAAAATCACCTGCTACTTTATCTCTTGTATTTTATCTTGTTATACTTCATTTGTTGCTTTTTGGCTGCAAACTCTCCTTCTTCATCTTGCTCAAGATTGCTTGTAATGCAAACTTAGCTTCCATGATATTTTATTGGTCTCTTATGAGACTCAAATCCTCTAATTCCTCCATGATATGCTATCATATCTCTTATTATTCATTTTATACTTAATCTCATCACATTTTCTTTCCATTGGTACAAAACAAAGCACCTCAAATTGATACAACTCAATTCTTTCAATCACTCCCATTTGTGCTTCTTCTTCATGTCTTCTTGTTTCCACCTCATAGATCTCTCCATTCATGCCAATAACTACATTTATTATTTTTTTACCTTCCTTTATTTCAACTAATGAATTTATTAGTTTCATTGTTCTTTCATACAAATCATCCTTAGCAACATCTATATTAACATACTCATCAAAAATGACATTAAAATGAATACAAAGTATTTTTAGACTCTCCTCCACCCTTTCTTGACTACAATCTTCCTTTTTCTTGCCTATCATGAAGCATGGTAATATTTAAACTTCTCTCTTGAGTTGTTTACATAACAAACTTCTTTTTCTTTATCTCCTCTCTCTTTGCTTTCATTCTTGTTTTCTTCACCTATTGCTTGATTGGCCATGTGATTGGCTTCATCCAGATGACCCATCCAATATGTGGGTTCACAATCTCTCTCAAATTCTCTATTTTTGTCATCATATCATCTATTTTCTACCTCATCTCACTTATCTCTTTCTCCATCTCAAACCTCTTTTGGGGGTCTTCATGCACCTTCTCTTTATGGTGGCTCTTCTTAACCTTACCCTTTTTCCTCTTTTCTCTCTCTTTACTCATCTCAATTAAGATGTTTATAAATTCTTTGGTCTCATCTGGACCTATCATTCATTTCTACAAGCCTTCCATATTATATTATTGATCATTCACTTAGTCTTTCACTCTTCTTTTGTCCTCACCTAGGATTATTCTTCTCTTGTCCTACCTATAGGACTCTTATCTTTATATCAAGCTCACCTGTGATCTTTTCTCTCTTGAGATCTCATTGGATATCTTTATTATTTAAAAAATTTTGTCTAATGTTTATTACACCTATCTTATTATAATTTTACTTGTCCTTTCACATATACATGTAGCCTCTTCACCTTATTCCTCCATTCTCATTAGTCATCTCACAACAACATTGAAACAATCTTCAACACATTTGCATGCATGAATAATCAATAATATCAAACTTCAAAATAAACCTAACCATAAAATATTCTCACTCTGATACCAAAATGATGTAGAGGAAAACTATAATATGTTCAAACTAGACAAAAAAACATAACACAAATGCACTCTTTTGCCTTTGTCTATACCAACTGGTTTTATTCTTGAATTATCTTGTTATGTTATTAAACCTTTTATTAAACAAAACTCTATTATATATTATATTTGATACTATTCAACCTTATTCACATTGTTTACCTTCATTTTATTTCATGCTCTCTCACTCATTCTTGAATACAATCACATGTTAATCTTTATGTCACCTTTCTTTGTCTCACTATCATAACAACTTAGCCTAAATCTTACTCTAGGTTTGTTCTATCTCCTCATAGGTTCTATTTAAATATAAAATTATCAAACAAGTTCTAATTACTCACCTAATCATTCCACAATATTCTCCAATACCTCTTATAAATTTCTTCACTTCTTGATCTCAGTCATAGGCTATTTAATAGCCCTTTTTAGGGAAAATTTGGTTAGTAAAAAATTACATAGTGTTATTATGAGAATATATTAATTTTTTCAGATACCCTTTTCCATTTTACATCTCTTCATGCATTTTTAAGGTATAACTCTACTTAAAACCCACTTTTCTAGACCTATTTTAGCCATTATTTAGGTTTTTAGGTCGCTTTAGACCCTTGTTTACACACAGTCAACTCTAGTAGTATGAAATCATATCCAATCACCAAAAAAAATCCAAAATATGTTATGTTTAATTTATTTATAAATATTAACAAATTTTTAAATCATTTTACTAGTATAAACAATTTTAGTTCATGTTTTTGTCAATAAACCCTAACTACAAGGTTTGCATATGACAGAGTAACTTGAGAGAATGAACTTGAGGTTTAAATAATTTACCAAGGACTTAAAAGATATATAAAATTTTATATATGCTTGTTTTTACCCTCCACACCTTTTCAAATCATTATAATGCCACAATCTATACATTCTTAGGTGGATAGACTGCACAATACAAAGTTTATAAATTATTTATTGGGGCTATTTGATCCATAATAGGGGTTTAGAATAATTCAAAAGGTTTATATATTTTTATATAAAATAAACTCACTTATTTCCATCCACAACCCATCTATGACCATCCTTGTTCAGCCAAAAACCCCTCACCTAGTCTTGTTCCTGAGTGCAAATACAATCTTCTAGTTTTGTTAACAAGGTCTTAAATCTTATCCTTAAAAAGAGGAATTAAAAAATATATAATATATTTTATATGTTATATTATGGTATTACACACTTTTTGGATTCAATGACAACTTCCTTAGTTGTCTTTTCTTTACAACCTTACAACATTATGTGAATTAATGGACTATGCAAACCTAATCTTAATAGGCTACATAGCTTAATTTGTAAAGTGGATTGGAAAAATAAAATTGTATTACGTATCCATAATTAATAAACAAAAACCAAAATAGTTACTCATTCCAAATATTCATTCATCAATATAACCTTTCTTCACTTCATGTTTCAATACTGTCAAAAACTTATCATACATAGGATACAGGGTACAATATCTTGCCCTTTTCAACCATGAACATGAAAGTAGATTAAGACATAGAAGGTAATGCATAAAAATCATGAAATAAACTTAAAAAATAATATATAAACATCATAACTTAACTCTTTTACACCTTACAACATTGCATAGTCTACTTCTCAAGGTGCTCATACAGGAAAATATAGAGTTTATGGTCTTTTTCTTGTATTCAAATGAGAAATATTGTATTATTTCATTTCTTGGGGATTATTTATATTTATTACTCAAATAAAAAACCCAAAAAATATACTACATTTAATTACCTACCTAATTCACACCAAAAAACCACTATTTATGCTAAAAGACTCGTAACTAACTTGTAACTTCCTTGCAACTCCCACTTGTACGTTGAGAGTGCAACCTAACAACTACAAATTAGTCAAGAATTAATAATTAAATTTTATTAAAGTATCTAAAAAGTTTTTATTGACTCATATAACCTAATTTATAAGGTTACACACTTTATATTCCTCCAAAACCTTGACAAAATATTCAAATTTTCAAATAAAGCAAATTGGCAGGAAAATGCCAATGCATTACAAATTGAATTTGACACTAGTATAACACCTAAAAATGGTTTTTTCAAACCTAATATGACCTTTAAAACCTAATAATACTATAAAAATTATAATTATTCTAATATAAATAATTTGTTAGTGATGTTCCTACATCAATACACATTTAAAAACTGCTCAAAGGAGTAGCCCTAAAACCAAGTCTAAACATAAATGCTAGTCAAAGTTGGATGTTTTCAAGTTTCAAAATATAAATATTGTATTGGTTTGCATACACACACCTATGTGGGATAAATAAAAGTATTTTTGAGCCTATTCAAAGTATTCAAATATAGGAAATGATGTCACTCAATAAATAGTGGTTGGGGTTATCCAACTCATCGTTTTAACCCCTTTATCCAATCTAATGTTGCGTATAAAGTGTAACTATGGTTTCAAGGTAAGGATAAGTAAATAAAATACTAATTAATATGACCAAGTGAAATAAAACACACATAAATCATGTATAAATGTAGGTTAAATAATCTAAGATGGAATAGACCCACATAGTTAACTTAGATGATACTAGTAGAGCCTAAACATTACTTGTATTAGGGGTCTAAAATTCATAATAAGTGTCTCAATGGGTTTTATTATGTATTATTCCTAGTATAATTAGTTATAAAGTAGATAAGCATCAATTTCATTAACTATGACACAAGCATTGAGAAATATAAATCATAAAAATAGCTGAGTGTATATCTCTTCCCTCTTTTCTTTATCATCTTAAAAATAAGAAGTGTAATATTAATCTATATTTTACATCCATAGTTGTGTGATAAATCCCCTATTTCACATAATTTGAATTTTAATAGTTTTATTTTATTTATATTCAATTTATCACAAAATAAATATATCATTTTGGTGAACCCAATCATTGCTTTGAGTGTGGAAAACTTTAGGTCTTTCTCTCTTAGGATTTCATATTTGTTTCTTAGGGTTTCAAGTTTCTCCTACATTGAGGTTTGGCTATTGAATCTTATTTATAATTTTCATTTATTTTCACATAATAATGGAAGATATAATTAATTTAGATGATCATAATGGAAATTATTATAGTAATTTTCATGATATATTTGTTGATATAGATCAATTTGAACATGTTGAATATCTTAAAATGAAGCCACACATTATCGATACATGGTTACAAGTAATTATATATGAAAATAAAAATATTTATAGCAAACCTAAATTTTAGGATATAAATGCTTAAATATTGAGTGATGTTAATTGATCTATTAGAGGAATAAATTATACAATATGTGTTTAGATTACTTTTCCTTCCACTATTATTCATATGTCTACTCCTATGGCCACACATATGATGCCCACCAAAGGTCATGTGGGAAACACATGTTAATCCTAATATTTATCTAGATATTCTTATGTAATATGATTTTACACCACCTATTATTGATACTCATGTAACATAATCTATTGGGAATAAATCTCCTACACCTACTCCTTAAGATCTTATCCAAACTCTTCCTGATATTTAAGATGATGTTTTCCAACTAGAACAATGTTCTTATAAAGCAAGCCATTTGAAAAATTCTCAAGAATTATTACATAGCCATTTTTTTCCCATATATTTCCACTTATCCTTTACCTATAGGATTTTTCTCACCTAATCTAACAACATACAATGGTAAAGGTGATCCATAACAACATTTTAGTGCCTTCCATGCAATATGTTTAGACTATGCATCTTATGATAGGTTATTAACCAATATTTTTCCAATGGTCCTTACAAAATATGTTTTGTGATGATTTTATGATCTCCATATTGAAATTATAATTATTAATGTTCAATTAAACCACCATTTTCCCCATAATTAAGATCAAATCAGAATTGGATTGGTTTAATCATAAAGACCTATTGACCAGAAGTCTAGTATTTAGGCATGCTTAAGGGTATTTTAGATGTTAATAATTTAAATTTTATGTTAATATTCAAATGTAATTTGAAATATATAGGAAATATAAATTGGTAAAATAGCTTAAAATTAAAAAATTATTTATTAAATTATGACTAAAAATGCATAATGTTATTTAACGAACAAAATTAGTGCTCATAAATGAAATTTCCAATTTGTATATAGGTCATTTGTATTATCAAGTTATACATGATATTGGCTCAATGGTAGAGTGATGCTTATGGAAAATATATCACCTTGAAGAGTTTGTACACACTAAATTTTAATTAATAAATGATTGACAACGCTTTTCTTTGACAACCTTACCTTTCTTGGTCAATTCAGCATTCTAATAATCCACAATCTATAATAAATCCTTCCAAGTCTTAAAAATATTGTGAATAATTACCTATAATATCCTTATTCATCATATACTTCACTAGCACTTTGGTTTTAAATGCCTCTGTCCCTTCTAGACAATAGCACACTATTAAACAAGGATGTATTATGTCCTTGTCATGTAGTGCATCTTTGTCTATAGTGATCTATGGTCATCTTTTCAAAATGAAACACTTCATAATGGCTCTCTCACAAAAACCATTAGGTTTAATATAAAAAACATTTGAAATATAGACCTAATAAATCACATATATGTTCACACTTTAAGTGTCCTTATTTCTCTTAATATCTCTTATTGACAAAAAGCATCTATCTTATGAGTAATGATTGTTATTGTAATTATGTTATAATACCACAATCCATAGGTAAGCCTAATATTGTTTTATTAAATTTTAAGGTCATATTTTGTCAAACATTATTATCAAATATTACTAACTACATTCACATGATCTTCCACAAAGGGATAACAACATCATTCTAAGGTGCACATGGACTATGTAGGCAACACTCAGTTAGCAAAGGCTTTTTGAGTATATCTCAATCATATCCCACTTCCCCACATTTTCCCCCTTTTGTATTTTTCTTGTCTTGTTTATATTTTTATCATAGGGTTTTTATTTGTAGTTCATCCATTCATATAAACAAGATTTACATAGAATCAAATAGTATACATATGGGGGAAAATAAACCTATATTTTTAGATCCATCTCATAGTCTATCTAGACAAAGTTGTATCAAACAACAATGCACTAGCAATTTTTTTGTATTTTGCATCCTTGTCCAAAAATATTGTGATTCATTATTTTTAATTAAATTTACATTTACATGTTATTATACATAGTTATAAAATATTCATAGTTAGCAAGTTAATAGCATAGTTTGCAATTAATTAGTTTGTAAGGCCATCTCTCTAACCATAACCCTAATTTCCATTTTCAGAAATTTACAAGTTTTGTAAATTATATAAATTTACTTATTTACTCTATTATTTATTATTTAACTTCCTATATAAAATTTCAATAGTTTAAATTTATAATTAGATTTAATTGTTTATTCTGATTAATTATAATTTAAACATTTTGGTGAACCCACATTTCATTTCGAACAGTGCTTGTTGCTTATTGAATTTTTGCCTAGGGTGTTAATTTAAATCTATAAATTCCTGACACTTAAATAATATAGTTATAAAACCTTGTCTATTATCCATAACACAATGATTAATTTTTTTCAACCTTAGATTAATTTGACACTAAACATATATCTTGTCACCTTAGATAAATAGTGGCATAGAGACTCTTTCTTTCGACCTCAGGTTAAATTTTGTTTTTTTACTATTCAAAAATATTTTTCATTTCATTTTCTATATTTATCATGGATGTAGCATATAAATTTTTTTCTCATAGAATTATGTAATTTATGACAACATCTAACATTTATTTACAACTTATTATTCGTTATGTATTTTATTATATTCCATACAAATAAATTAAATAAGTTTACTCTAATACTCTCACCCTTTCTCTTACTCCCAATGTTTGTTTTACCTCATCTTTTCATTCAATTACCCCTATTATTTTTTTCAAATATTCAATGACTTGGTAACATGATAAGGCCTATGTTATGCATCCATATCCTCAAGTTGTCTTGATACCCACCAATAATAATCTCCATGGACACATTATTTCCATTGTATCTAACCTTGATGTTAAAATTAATCATGCTTAATTTTGAGATTATGATAGATCACATCTAGAAAATATTGATTCTTTTTTATATATTTCTCAAGATCAACTTAAGAAATCAATGTATGCTAGTCCTTATAATGTTGTTACTTCTTGTTGTCCCCCAAAAATATCACTCATTTTTGGGACAACATTTGAACTATTTTGGTACTACAGACCAAAATTCTCTCTTCCCTTTTCAAAATTAGTCTTGGGCATTCAAATTCCTCATTTTTCAAGCTTCTCAAAAATATACGGACTCTATAGGCTTAAATTTACGGACTCTGCAAGCTTAAATCTATAGACTCTATAGGCTTAAATCTATGAACTCTGCAAGCTTGAATATATGGACTCAGTAGGAAGAGAAAATCTATGGACTTTGTAGGCCAAGTTCAATGAGCTTTATAGGTTGAAATCTATGGACTCTTTTAAGGTTAGAGAAAACTATGAACTTGGTTTCTACAGACTCTGCAAGATTGGTTCATCCTTTGGTTCAATCAAATGGTTCATTTGTTGGTTCAAGGCTTTGTTAGAAACATTGAACCAAAACTTGGTTCAATATCTTTTGGTTTAATGGTTAGTTCATTGCTTCAATTAAATCAAATGAACCATCGGCTTGAACCATTTTGGTTTAAAGCCTTGGTTCAACGAAGAGGTTCAACGTCTTGTAGTTTAATGGAGCAGTTCATCGACTTGGTTCATTCAATTGAACCATCAGCTTAAACCATTGTGGTTCAAAGCCATGGTTCAATGAAGAGGTTCAATGCCGAGGTTCAATAGAGTGGTTCAACAACTTGTTTCAAAGGAGCAATCTAATGTAAAATTTTAAAGAGCCTCCCGAAGGATAAGTGCCCTTGCAGAGGGCACTTGGTCAATGAAAAAACCCTTCAAAAGGGTCATTTTCAAAAATACTAAAGCAAGTTTAAGGCATAATTCCTTTATAGTTTTTGTTTGAAGGAATTCCTGTAGACAAAAAGTCTGAAAGAATTCTGAGAAGTCATGGGAGTAAATCCCGAAGGAATTCACGTATATGGCAAATAGAACAATTTTCACAGACTTTTTGTCTGCAAAAAATTTCCATGGATAATTTGTTCATGAGAATTTTCTCAGGGAAAATCTGAGGGAAAATACCCATGGGAATTGTCTACGGGAATTTGTGAAAGGCTGCCGAAGGACTCCGAAGGGCAGGTACCCTTGCAAGGGACTCTTGGTTGCCAATTTGAAGAATACTTTCCCAAAGCTGAAGGGTTGCTCGAAGAAGCCCAAAGGCCATTCAAAGACCACCCAAAGGGTAGATACCCTTGCAAGAGGCTCTTCTTGACCCAAAGCAGGTCATTTCTTAAGGCCTGAAAGGGCAAGTTCAATCTGGGATAGCACCAAATAAAAAAGCCGAAAGAGTACCAAGGGGTGACATGCCTGAAGACGTCAAATTAAAGACAAAAAAATAGTCATTGATCCTTTGAACCTACAGACTAGAATGCATTCATAGACTTCAAGGCCAAGACTAGCAAAAAGTGAGGAAGGAATAGAATAGCAAACCAAATCTAGGACCCGATTCAATTAACCAGAAAAGGAGGAATGATAAAGGTAAGATCAAATCACCAGGTGGACATTGAAAGTTGCAAACTTTCAATAACCATGAATTGTTTCCCTGCATTGATAAAATCAAATAGGTAAAATGCCCCTAACTTCTAGCCTATCTTCTTAACAGATTCTAATGCAACATGATGTGTTATTATTCTCAAGTCCTTCTTGAAGTGGCTATATAAGGACTCTCTTATATTGTAAAAGCATCTTTTTTTGACAATCAAAATGAAACTCTGCCCAAATTGAAAGACATTTTTGAGACTTTGAGCTCAGTTTGTTTATCATATTTTTTTATTGGAATAAGAAAGCAAGTGGTTTTTCAGACTTTGTGCTGTAATATCTTTGTTGTTGAGGAAATTGTTCTTATGTTTGTTTCCTTAATATATCTTCTATTCCTTTAATTCAACAAGCAGAATTAGTGACAACAGTCAAGAAGGTATCCTAAAGAGTCAACTATGGAGAGACTTTGTGCCCCCATAATTGCCTTTAGTGTGTTTTCTTTTCATTTCTATGTAAAAGACCTTGGGGTGACTTTGTGACCTCATTGTCCTTCGTATCTTACTCTTGAGAAATTCAAGTGTATACTTTGTGCTGCATCTCAATTTGCTAGTTATTACGTCCTTTGCTACGTTTTTCTATTACTACTAGGAGTATTCTTGTGGTTTGTTGAATAGTACTTCTGAAATAAGAGGAGTGATGTCTATCATTTCCCTTGAGTTTTTCCTTTGATTTTCACACATCATCTCTAAAGAAAGAGAGACGGATGGTTTGTCCTACCCATGAGTATTATTTTCTATTTATATATATAGCCTATCTATAGGGAACCTCCCCTTGATGAGAGGAGAGATCAGTCCCATTCTAATGTGGTAAACCTACACATTAGGATGACTAATCTTCCTACTTTGGTTGATTAGACCTATTTTGTTTATCAGTATGTTGATTGACAAAATATTCAACCAACACTTCCACCATTACATTTATTCCTATTTTTTCACCTTTAGATACATATGCACCACCCATTAATACAACCAATTCTTCCCTTGACCAATCCCCTCCTCTCTTGAAAGATAATATAATTATTATTGAGTAAATAAACTCTCATACTAGCCCTTCCTTAAAAAATGATACCTTACTGTATAACCCATTGACTCTTCAAAATGCATCCTATATTATTCTAAATGGTGTTGTGTCTCCTAAGTTTCCTCCCTATGAAGGAAAACGTGATCCTAAACAACATTTGTGTGCCTTCTATGTAGCTTGTCTAGATTATGTGGATAATGATAATTTGTTAAATATTATCTTTACACATGGTCTCAAAGATTATGCTCTCAAATAGCTTTGTGATCTTCCTCTTCAATAAATTATATCTTTAAATCCTTTGGAAAATTATTTTTTGTCACATTTTTTAATAAGTATTGGTGAAAAATTATCCTATTCTTAAAGTTCAAAGATCAAACAAGGTTCAAATGGGATGCTTAGTGATTACGTTCTAAGATACAATATTATGCTTATCAAAATGACAAATCAAATGGTTCATAATGAGATTCAAGAAATTTTTACTAAAATATTACTTTATCCTTTTCAATATAAATCATGTTTGATAATTTTAAATCCTCTGATGAAATATGCTATATAGTTAAAGAGCATGAGGTCAAATTGATTACATGAAATTAACTCAAATATTTCTCCAATGTTACTTCTACTCCAACTTTCAAATTTTAAGGCAAGCCTGATTATAAAAATAAAGATAATTATATAGAAAATTGATTCTATTTTTATATTAAATGTTATATTTCAACCACCAACTAAGCTTAAACTACAAGCTCTACCAAGGAAGTGTCTCTCAGAGCTACCTTCACCTCCTCATGTACTACTACAAAATATTCTTGAATGTCATGTTATTACACTTCTTCTACCTTTTAAAATAGATTCATAGAAACCTAAACCTATAAGATTTGATTTAAATGCATTTTTTGACTATCATATATGTGATGGATATTATACTACTATATGTATGAAGCTCAAACATAAAATTCATGACCTCATTGATGAGAGTATTATTAACATCAATACACCTAATAAAGAGGCTAGGCCATAATAAAATGACATGAAAATAAAAAAATTATAAATATACCTTTCAAAATCATGAAGAAAAAGATATTAAGAAATTTTTTGAAGTGCATTACTCATATAATGCTCATTATCTTCCATCTTCATATGTACATCCACTTAATAGTATCACTAGTACAGTTATAAAAAATCTAGAATCAAACCCATCTAATACATTGGATGATTCTAATTTTTTTTATGATGATTCTAATAGACATGAATTATTCATTAGATAATATTTTGGTATACAACCAGTCTATATTATCATGATAGACAATGGATTGAGTGAAAATATGTGCACCATAAACTTTTGCATTTTCTTAGTTTAAGGAACAAGATATATAATTCTTACATAAAGGGTTTTAAAATCATTGTATGGTCATACACAAGATAATATTAAACATATATTATTATCTCTACAAGTGTGACTTTTCATATTTCCCACTCCTTTCTTAGTATTACTAAGCACATGCATCTTTGATATGTTAATAGAGAGTCCTTGGTTATATAAAATTAGTGTAGTTCCTTCTATAGTTCACAAGTGTCTAAAGTGTATTCATGATAATCAAGTGGTTAAAATTTAAGTAATTAAATATGAATATCATGTGGAACCATGGGTACATACTCTACTTCACAATAGTTGTTTGGCATAGCTATTGATCAAGCTGGTAATAAACTAATTTACACAACTATTCAAGATCATGATTTACATTCAAATAAACATATTTAAAGATCAATTCTTACACCTACTTATGAACATGAGAATATTTTAGTTTCTTCAACTAGTTTTGAACATGAAGATATTATAGTGTCTCCATCTATTCTTGACATAATATGATTGAATATGATCATGATGATTTAGCTAGAAAAAATAAGATAGTTACTCATAAACATAAAATGGCACATAATATATGGTTTATATCTAACAAAACATCACAAGTTATACATAAGGCTTGTAGATAGGTACAATTTGTTACATCATGTCCTCCCATACATGAGGATACAAGTTTTGATAGTTATATAGAAGTGATTCATAAGGATATTTTATAGCATATATTTATTCTTTATATTATAAGGGTTATTTTACAACACATTCCTCTTCCTAAAATTTAAAAACTTCTACATTTGGCACATATTCTTTTGTACAATATTTTTTTCCTTGTTATTAAAGAGTTTAATGCAAATATGAGCATCTTATGGATGAGATCATTGATTGGGCCCATGGTTGGGCTAAGGACCTTGATTATCTTCTTTTCATATAACCTACTTGTACATAGCCCCTATAATCTATTCTATTTTTCATTATCCTATACTAAAATTCTTCTTATATCCCTTGTGATGTAGAGAATGATCATCTTCTCACAAACTCCTTCACTATTTGATGTTCACTTACTAGACCAAGGTTCATATGGTCAATATAGGGTTTATAAAATATATCTATCTTATGGATCTAATTATCCTTATCATGCTCCTTAGCATCTATTTGGAACTATCATACCCTTGGTAACACCCTTATCCACATATTTCTCAAGATTTTCAACTTTCCCCTTACACACATGTTACTCTAGTAGCCTTTTTTAGGCTAATTATGCATATACAACTTGATACAGATGTAACTTGATAAACTAGTCCCTAACTCAGATACCCTCTACTAAGCTTCAACTCTATATGCAATTTCAAGACCAAAATTTAACTATATCACCTTATTTTGGACCTTTTTAAACCCATTATTAGGCCTAATTAGGTCTTCCTTGCATAGGAACACACACAGTCTTCTCTCCTTGTACATGCAAGTACAGAATTAAAAAAACATCATAGTATCTTCAATTTAATGGAAACCAATCATAATACAAATTTTTGCCAAATTTCATCAATTCAATCTCTAGGAAAATGCATTTGAAATTTGAAACCCTAGTTTTATGTTTCATAAGGTCGACAGGCCCTGAGAGCACATTGTTGGTTCTTTCATGGTCAAAATAGGGGTTTAAATCTATCAAATGGTTTTTTAGACTATTTGGAACCTAGGGAAAACTCATCTAAGAATTAGTTCCTTCTGTACATTGCTTTATTCAACCTTTTCTTAACGTTCTTGGCTCACAATAATCACACAATCATGTATGCAGGGTATGCAAGTGATCTCTGGGGTTTTGATTTGATCTAAAATGGTTTGTAAACTATATTTATTATTGAAAAGGATCAAAAATAACTACATTCACCTTTTTTATTTAATTATTACTCTTTATAAATTTTCTTCTATAGTCTTTACTATACCCTATGTATTCCTTGTCTATACAAACATGATCTCTATAGAACTATAGATGATAGTTTTTAAAATTTAATGGATGTAATCATATGAATTGAAAAAAACATTAAATTACTATATAATAAGACTTAATAAGTATTTTAAACTTCAAAAATATAGTACTATCTCATCTTTCCTTGTTGAATACTTTAAATACTATCAAAACATGGTGAAGACATAGAAAATATAAGTGTCTTCAAACTATCAAATTTTGAGGGTTTCATTATAATATTATTTGGTATTTATCCCTTTATACTTTTAGTAACACATCAGAAATTTAATCCAAAACCAAATATGCAAGCTTTATATCTAGCTTAACTACCTCCTAGTAGTCACTTGCAAGAATGTTGCCTTTGACGCAAACATCAAGGTTGATGCCTCCATAAAAAAGTGTGACTTAAGACCATTTGCATAGCCCTAAGGTGTCATAATTAACATTTAATATTAATTTTACACCTTATTAACTTATATACCATCTCATACAATAACTATTATATGCCAAAATATTCAAAATTTCAAATTATTCAAATTGGTGGGAAATCTCCAATTTGAATATCTAACCTTCCTATACACTCTTGAGCACTTGGAAATCATTCCAAGGTTAATTATTAGACTCCTAAAAATTTTAAACCATCACAAAAAATTTATATACCCCTTTTTGACTTGATCTATGAAAAATTTCAATCATGTTGTTCCCATGAGTGATGCCCCTATATTATACTCCAAAGGGGAAAAGAAAATAAAACTCAAAGAGAGTTTACTATCTATGAACCTTTCCATCTTACTCTTTTTTTATTTTATGTCATTATATTTCTTCCTTTTTGTGTATTAAATTAGTTGTGTCTTCTCACACTTGTCATGTTTTTGGTTATAAGTCTTCTCATCCTTTTGCTTATCCAAAATGCATTCTATCTTAATTGAATTGATTTGAGACAACTAATTCACCTAACCTATACCTATTTTAGCCACTTATCTTTTTGTATTTACACTTATTTATTCTTATATAAAATTTTAAATTATTGAAAAACTTACACCATCATGCAATCATTACTCATATGCATGATCACGATTATGAAATTAAACTCCTAACTTGATATGACCTGATTATTGTTTCTTCATTTTCCTCCAATTCCAACCTTGATTCTTAATTTCTATTATATAAAATTTTCCTCTTTATTTATTTGACATATATTTTATTCTTTCAACCTCATACAAACCTTTTAATAATAGTAATTAATAAAATAAACTAGCACTAACCTTGTCAAATTAAAATTCATCAACTTGTACTTGTGCTTTAGACAATTTTTCAATCTAACTTCCTCATTTATGGAAAGGATTAACACACTTTTCAAGTGACTTATATCAGTTTAAATATTTCTATATTTCCCATTATCACTCCATGTACCTAACATCCAAACTACTATTCCTCTCCTTTGAATATTTGTTGCAATCTTGCATATTTCTCCTAATGCTTCAGATTATGACTCCACTTATATGAGTATATTTTGAACATGAAAATCCAAGGTACTCCTTCCTTCCTTCAACTATTGTACCTAATTATTCCATACACTTACAACATCATAGCCATGCTTTTAACAAACATATACATTTTTTTTTATCCCTTTGATGACCTGCTTTTCCCAAATGAGGTCAATGTTCCACCCCATAACGTAACCCAATTTTTTTACCTTAATTATGGTTAAGTTTTCTATCCTTTGAACTCTGTGATGATTGAATTCTATTATATCCATTATCTCCTCTAACATATAAGGTTTATTCAAATGAATTTGAGCTTGGCTTATGCCATTTTGTTTAGATATTGCTTCTTCAAACAACAAACAATGTATATTTCTATGTAAATCAATGGGTAATAGCTATTAGTAACCATTTCCATACATTATAATCATGATGTGGTGTTTTCTGTACTTTTTCTATCCTATTAGGGATAGCTTCCAAATTTTCACATACTTCTATTTTAATGTCTTATCTTGTCAAGTTAGATTGAAACATTCTTTTTGTTTCTTCACTATCAATCTCTCATATGTCTTATTTGGACATGATAACCTTTTTTCCCCTTGAAACCTAACCAAACTAAAAATCATTACCATATTCTTGCATTTCTAAATGCCTAGCTTTATTATAACTCCTCCACATATCACTTTTGTACTATATATATCTACTACTAGGTAAATGTTCAACATAAAACATGTGTGTTATAGGTACAATCAATAAGAGGGGGTTGAGTCAGTAAGCCCAGATAATCCAATTTAAATTCCAATTACTTCAAACTCTTAATTATCCAATACATACATTCATGAGGCATACACATCATATATAGTAATGAATAAGAAATACAATACAAGATCAAGCATATAAGACATGACATACATGGGAAACACTCTTGGGGAATAAAACCCACTCTCAAGCCTAAAAACACTTGGACTAATTATCCTATAAGGTATTACAAACCAAAGACTGATCAAGTCCTTTTAACCAGGATTTAGTGAAACACCTATTCCATAAGGAACACCTACCCTTAAGATGATCAAGTCCTCCTAACCACCTATTGTTAAATTCATTTTTAACCCAAACCCTTGGTGAGGTCCTTTTGACCAAAGGCCTTTATTTAATCACCTATTTCACAAGGAGCAACTACCCATAAGGAAAATCAAGTCCTTTAGACCCTCCTATGAAGTGAACACCTCCACCTTAAAACTAATGTATTCAACACCTGATGATGTATCTATGATTTTATAACCCCTGCACAAATTCCCTCTCTATCTAATATGTGCCTCTCACATATACATGCCACAATCTCTGTCCTTCACTCAAACTACCCTCATATACACTCGTAGAACTCTTTGCACAACTTTAATATTCAAATCTACAAGAGCACTATTATGACATCAAAAATATGACCTATAGGTCATACACACCATCATTAACCTACTCTATCTTTAACCCCATACACTAGGAACACACTTCCTTCACCTTGCCTTCACTCATCATAAACACTCTCTGAAATAGCCTCTTGAACATACTCATTCATTTTGCCTCTTCTAGGCTTATTAGGTCTAATAACCTATGTGATCACCTTCATCATCTTAATAAGACAATCATGTCTCATCATTTTCACTATTTCCTAGTCTTCACTGACCTATACCTTCTCTTTCAAAGGTTATCTCCTTCCTTTGGATCCACATTAGCACAAATAGAATAAATAGGCCAAATAGTGCTTGTATTTATACCATGCTCTTGGTATAACCCATCTCAGTTGGATAAGATACTTACCAAACTTTTTACACATTTTAAATAGGTACTCATACATGTTACATGTAAGATCCACATACTCCATATGTTTTCTAATGCCTCATTACCCCCAAAACCACCATTAGGTCTTGGTGAGACATAAAACCATTATGCCTTCATACTCACACATTACATGTGAGAATACTTAGACCACATTCATAATTCAACAATTATTCAAAAATATAAAACATATCTCCAATATCCCCTTTCACATTCCCACATGGTTCCATTCCATATGGAACACAAACTCCACAGTTGGACCTACCAATTAGGTTTTCTAGCTCTTCAGGTCTTCATACATAGAAAACATAGTCTCAAAATTCTGAACCAAATACTCAAATATTTCACATAGACATATGATTATATCACATGGGTGAACCCTTTAGGACCTTATATATATATATATATATACACACACACACACACACATATGTGTGTGTGTGTATATATATATATATATATATAGATATAGATATAGATATATATATATATATGTATGTATGTATGTATGTATGTATCTGTAGATGTATATGTATATGTACATATATATATGTGTGTGTGTGTGTGTGTGTGTGTATATGTATATATGTATATATATGTATATATAATATACATATATATAGATATATTGTATATATATATATATATATGTATATATGTGTGTGTGTGTATATATATATATATATACATATATATAGATATATATATATACACATATATATCTATATACATATATGTATATAGATATATATGTATATATATGAATATATCTATATATATACATATATAAATGTGTGTGTATATATCTATATATATGTGTGTATGTGTATATGTATATATATATGTGTGTGTATGTATATATATATGTATGTATGTATATATACATGTTCTTTATACACATCAAAAAATGTTCTAAGCACTTAAAATACCATACATAAAAAATGACCACTCAGACTGGTCATATATAGCCAAAATATAGTCAAGCTATTTTGAATCTCCATATCTAATCAAAGGCATATAATGACAAACAATTCCTTATCATTATCTTTAGATACTTATATAACATCTCCATTATTTTTTTCTTCTTTAAATCTGCTTAGTGTTGGTTGAATTTTTTGTCTATCAGCGTACTAGTAAACAAAATAGGTCTTATCAGCCAAAGCAATAAGATTAGTCATCCTAATGTGTAAGTTTATCACATCAGAAGGAGACTTCTCTCTCCTCTCATCAAGGGGAGGTTCCCTGTGGATATGTTATGTATACGTATAAACTAGAAAATAATACTCAAGGATAAGACCAAACATCCATCTCTCTTTCTTCAGAGATGATGTATACAAAACAAAGAAAAAACTCAAGGGAATGACAGACATCTCTCCTCTTTTTTTAGGAAAAACTATTTAGCCAACCACAAGAATACTCCTAAAAATTAAAGCAGAACATAATTGGGAGTATGGTAACTAGCCAATCGAAATAAAACACAAAGTCTCTATCTGAAATGCTCAAGAGTAATATACAAAGGGCAATGAAAGATCAAAGTCTTTTCAAAGTCCTTTACATAGCAATGAAAAAGCAAACACACTGAAGGCAGCTATGGGGGCACAAAGTCTCTCCATAGTTGATTCTTCAGGACACCTTCTTGACTAATTTACTAATCTTGCTTATTAAATTAATGAAATAGAAAAGATATCATTACACAAAGTCTGAAAAAGTCCCTTGTTTTCATTAACAGAATATGATCAATAGACTGAGCACAAAGTCTCAATGATGCCTCTCAATTTTGGTAGAGTTTCGTTCAAATTGTAAAAAAGAAGATCATTTTACAATGAAAGAAAGTCCCTTATATATCCACTTCAAGAAGGACTCAGGAACAGTAATACATCATGATGCATTGGGAAATGTTAGGAAGACAAGCTGTAACTTTGGGGCATTTTACCCATTTGATCTTCTCAATGTAGATAAACAAGTTGTGCAATTGAAAGATTACAACTTTCAATGTCCACCTGGTGATCTGATCTTGTCTTCATCATTCCTCTTTTCCAGATTAATTAAATTAAGCCCTGTATTCATCCATTGTTCTATCTTTCCTCGCTTTTAGCTAGTTTTTGTCTTGAATTCTAGAAATGTATTCATGTGTGTAAGTCAAAGGATCAACGGCTATTTCACTATCTTTAAAATTGACATTTACATGCCCGTCAATATGCTTCCAATGGCTAGTCGGCGATGTTGAATTTGATGTCTTTATGAGCGTCACCTCTTGGCCTTCTTTCGGCTTTTGGCTTTCTACTTAGCACTTTTATGAATTGGACATACCCTTTTGGGCTTTGAGAAATGATCATTGTCAAGTCAAAAAAACCCTTTACTTTGGCCACCGAGAGTCCCCTGCAAGGACACCTGCCCTTCGGAGTCCTTTGGCAGCTCTTTGTTTTAGCAATCCCCGCAGACAAATATTTCCCTGGGATTTTTGTTCCCCATAGACATTTCCCTAGGGATTATTCTTGGGTGTTTGATTTGAAAGCTCCCCATGGGTAATTCCACAAGCATTTGTCTCGCAAAAAATTCTCGCAGACAAAAATTCTAGGGAAAATTCCCATGGACAAAAAGTCTGCAAAAATTTGTTTCGCCAAGTATTTGAACAAGTCTTTGGATTTCTTTTGAAAATAACCCTTCCAAAGTGTGTTTTAGTTGATTAAGTGTATTTTGCAAGGGCACTTGTCCTTCAAAAAATTTCCTTTCAGCATTGAACTACCCCTTTGAACTTGGACGATGAACCATTAGTTGAACTGGTTCAAAGGTTCAATGAAGCACACCAAGTCCCTTTAAACCAAAAAACCAATGAACTGTTGGATGAACTTTGATGTTGAACCAATCAGTTGAACCAAGGATTTGAACCAAAATGGTTCAAGCCAACGGTTCAAGCCGATGGTTCAATGAATAAAACAAGTCGATAAACTAAGCATTGAACCAAACATAATGTACTTACCTTTGAACCAATAAGAATTTTGATGTTGAACCAAATGATTGAAAAAATATATTGAATTGGTTCAACAGTTCAATGAAGTGTGACGATCCCTTTTGAACCAAAAGCTGATGAACCATTAGTTGAGCCAAATGGTTGAACCAAGTGAATGAACTTGCTATTGAACCTTTCATTAAACCTAGACGTTGAACCAAGTTTTGGTTCAATGGTTCAAACAAGGCTTTGAACTGACTGACAAACCAAATAATCAAACCAAAAGATGCTGAAACAAAGGGAATGAACCATCTGAGTGAAATAAAGCATTGAATTACTTGGTTGAACCAAGCCATTTAACTATTCCTTTGGTTGAACCTACCATTGAACCTTTGAACCCATTGAACCTTTGAACCAATGTGGTTCAATTGTTCAACAGTTCAAGCCACCTTGATTTGGCCAAATGTTTGGAAGCCGATGAACCAATTAAAGTGATTGAACTTTGAATCTTGATGAAGCACTTAACTCTTGCCAAAGACGTTGAACTTGCTATTGGTGTTTGCCAATGGATATTTCTATTCGAACCAAGGCATTAAAATAATCCAAAAAAATGACTAAGTGTTTGAAAATTGATTCCTTTGACTGAAACCACCTGTAAAAATCTTTGAATTTGTATAAATGAACCTATCTGTAGAATCTGAAGATACAAAGTCCATAGAAATCAACATGTAAAATCCATGGAACTTGACTTGTAAAGTCTGTAGATTTTTTGAAAAGCTTTGAAAATGAGAAATCTGAATATTTAAGACAAATTTTTGAAAATGGAAGATACAATTTTGGTCTGTAAGACCAAAATATTTCAAATGTTGTCCCAAAAATGATATTTATATTTTTGGGGGACAACAGTTGGCTCCAGTTGGGTAACTTTTGTTAATTGCAAAATGAATTGAAAGTAGTAGAATCCAGAATCTCCAGTGTCTTCAAGTATGCCATTGGGCTTTCGAGTCATGCTACCCAAAAATGAAAGGCATCAACTATGAAAACAAACAAAACAAAATAGAAATTAAACTATACAAATATACATATATACAGAGACAATGATCTAATACTTCAAGAATTGAAGTGTTTTAGATGCTTCCCATTGTGGGGCAGAGAAAAGAGCGTGTCATCTTGGTATTTCAACAAAAAGCTATTTTCACCCATGTGTTGATGAATTATGAATGGGACTCTCCAAAGGGAGGCAAAATTTCCATGCATCCCCTTTGGCTCTCTTCTTTTATCCCACAATAGAACTTTATCCCCAAACTGGAAATCATGATTTCTAGCCTTTTGATCAAAAAGTTTCTTTAATAGACTTTGATGAACAGTAATTCTATCCACCACCATGGTTCTTTGTTCTTCCAGCTGAGTTAGGCACATAATTCTTTTGTCAAGGGAACTCTCATATGTCTGATCTTCAATGGATTTCACCAATTTCAAGGCTGGTAACTCTAAAGTGATTGGTATCTCATCATTAATACCATAAAGAAGTTGAAAAGGAGACATACCAATTGCCCTCTTTGGCGTGATCCTGTCAGCCCACAGAGCATCAACAAATGCTTTATGCCACGTCCTTTGATTATCATCTGCAAGCTTCTTGATAATAGTTACCAAATTTTAATTATTGGACTCAGCTTGTCCATTCCCTTGCAGAAAATAATTAGAAGAATGAGAGAGGATAATTCCATAATATAAACAAAATTATGTAATCTCTTGAGAGGTAAAACAAGCTGCATTATCATTAACAATTTTGAGTGGGACTCCAAATCTAGAAATGATATTCTCTTTCAGGAAGTTGCATACAACTTCTGAATTAGCATGCTTTGTCAGGATTGCTTCTACACACTTAGCAAAATAATCAGTCACTGTAAGGACATAATCATGTCCAGCACTTGAAGATGGATTTATTGTCCTAATAAAATTGATCCCCACTACTGAAAAGGTTCCTCTATGATTATTGTCTTGAGAGGTAGAGCAACCAACTTGGGTCTTCCAATAAATTGTTGACAAAGTTCAAATTTTCTTACCCACTTATGTGCATCTTGGAAAAGAGTCAGCCAATAATACCTGGCTCATAGAATTTTGTGAGTAGTTACAGGGGTAGAAAAATTTCCTCCACAAGCTAGATTGTGGAAAGATTTCAAGAGCTGAGTTTGCTATTCTTTATCTACACAACGAAGGAAAACTCCATCTATGATTCTTTTATATAGGCTGTTGTCCCAAAGGACAAAATTGGCAGCTTTCAACCTGATAGTTATCCTCTCTTTATAAGAGAAATGAGTAGGACATTCTCCATAAGTCAAAAAAAGGCAATATCTAAACACCATTCATTGGTAGTAGAAAAAAAAAGGACTATTGGCGTATTGTCTACTTTAGCTTCTTCATGCTATGTATCTTCTGGCTTATTGTCAGCCATTAATTGACAAAGGCCTTTACCTTTGACCAGCTTTGTTGGCTTGATATCCAAATCAAATTCTTGGATCTTTTCAATCTAATTACCTCTTTTTTTTCCAAACTCTTATTGATTTAATATATATTTGATTGTACTTTCAGGAACTAAGGCAGTAGTATGTGAATTTAGAATATAGAAGCAAAAGTGTTTGACAACTTTTACCAAGGCATAGGCATGCTTCTCTATATTTGAATACTTCATTTCATGGGTTTAAAGAGGGCAACTCATGAAAGAGATAGGGGATTCCATACCTTCTTTGTCTTGTTGGACAAGAATCACTGAAAGAGTATGCTCAGATGCATAACTGTACATGATAAAATCTCTATGATAATCTAGACAAACTAGGGTAGGGGCATGAACAATAGCGAACCTGATATATTGAAATGCTATTTTGCCTTCTTTGGTCTAGCTGAAGGTAGTCTTTCCTTTCATCATGTTTACAATGTGTCTTGTCTTCTCAACAAATTCAGGGATGAATCTCCATAAGAAATTCACTTTTTCAAAGAAAGAGTGAACAACATTCTTACTTGTAGGTAAATTCAGCTCTTGGATAGACTTGACTCTGTCTAAGTCAATCTTTATGCCTTCTTTGGACACAATGTGTCCAAGGAGTTTCCTTTTTGTCACTCCAAAAATAGACTTTTTAGGATTCAAAGAAATACCATTCTGTCAGCAGCGCTCCAACACTTGCTATAAGTGGCGTACATGATCAGATCGATGCTTTGAAAAGATAGTTAAATCATCAAGATATACTACTATGAATTTTCCAATCTCATCTTTGAAAGCCATGTCCATAGCTCTCTGAAAGGTAGCACTAGCATTTATTAATCCAAAAGGCATTCTTTTGTATGCAAATGTACCCTAAGGCATGGTGAATGTAGACTTGTGTTGGTCAGCGTCATCAACTTCAACTTGGTTATAGCCTGAGAAGCCATCTAGCATTGATAACATTTCTAATCCTATTACTATTTGAAGCACTTGGTCCATGATTGGCAAAGGGTAATTGTCTTTCAGAGATGACTGATTCAAATTTTAAAAATTTGCACAAATGTGGATTTCACCATTTTTCTTCCTTACATGAACTATATTTACAATCCATGTAGAATGATGGATTGGAAAAATAATTCTAGCATTTAACATTTTTTGAATCTCATACATAATTGTACCTAAAATTTTTGGATTGTATTGTCTAGATTTCTACTTGTAAGGCATTGAATCAGCCTTGAGAGGAATATGATGGAAAATTTCATCAAGTCTGAGAGACTTCAGATCTTCATAATAATATGCCAAGACATCAATGTATTCACAGAGCAAAGAAGTGAATTTCAATCTTTCTTCAAGTGTGCAGCACTTACCAATGTTGACCATCTTAGGATTTTCATTGTTGGTCAGATTCACTTAGTCAAATCCCTAAGAGAAATTTGAATCTGTCTATTATTGCTTGACAAATCTATCATGCTTGTCGAACAGCTTCTCAAGAGAAACCAGGCCTTTAGGAATTTTGTTTCCTTTCAGCTATAGAAATTCTTCATTTACATCTGAACTGGGTCCAGAAACAAATTCAAACTTTTGAGATTTGCTACCTTCAAAATACATCTGTTCAAAATTGTCCTTTTGTTCCAAGAAGGCAATGATTTGATTATCATCATTGAAAATTTACCAATGATCAGCATTATTAGGAACACTCGGCCTATAGACCAGCTCAATGGTATATTGGGCATCTTTAAAATCAGAATGAGGAACTAAAAGAGTTCTTAAAATAGCAAGTGCATCAGCTCTATCATTGGATTCTCTTAGAATGAAATAAATGTTGAAAGCATCAAAAATTTCAATTTGGTCCCAAAAAAGATTACAATAATGGTGCAATCTCTCATTCTTGGTCTGATATGAATTTCTCAATTGACAGACCACTAATTCGGCGTCCCCTTTAGCATGAAAAAACTTGACACCTCTTTCTTGAGCAGCCTTCATGCCCAGCAACAGTGATTCATATTCAAATGTATTATTTGTGTTGTTGAATTATAACTTATAGGATGAAGGGAACATATCTCCTTGAGAAGATATCAAGACAATTCTAGCTCCAAAACCAGTAGAAGAACAACTATCATCAAATTCTAGAGTCCAAATCTCATCAAACACTATCTTTTATTTAGATTTTTCCTCATCAGAGATGGAGGGTCTTTTTTCATAATCTATATATAAAAATTAATTACCCATACCTATGGATTCAAAGAGGATTTTAGCTTTAGGAACTGATGTCTTGGTAACTACATACTTTGCTTCCTTTTTAAGAAGTAATCTTTTCATCATGCCTTGGATAGGGATCCTTGCCTCAGATAGATTCATGTTCAGTTCTCCTCCCACATCCTTACAAAAATTCCATCCAAGCAAAATTCCATAAGATGCTAGGACGTCAGCCACTAATACAGTCATTTGAATCCTCTTGTCTAGAAAGGTTGTTAATGCAAATTGAGCATCTTTGATTTGCCCCAACAATGGCACTTGCTTGTTCTCCATGGAGAAACATCTCCCAAACATTTTGGTCAATGTGAGACCAAGAGACTCAGTAAATTTAGTAGGCATAACATTGTCAAATGTGCCTAAGTCTATTATACAATTACTCAGCTTGTGGCCAATGATTAACAGGGAAACATAGAAGGGTTCTATTTTTTCAAAAGCAGCTGGAGGAGTAATGATCAGATTATTTGGAATAGGTGTATTCATTGAAGAATCAAAAGTTACTTTTTTGGCTTTTTGTCTTGCATGGATGGTCTAATTTTTAACATATTAGACCAGCTTGTTCAATTGATCTGGATTGAATTTCAAGTATTCAAATTTAGACATCTATATTTTTGTCTTTTTGACATGATCAATTATGTCAAATGGCTGAATCAAGCTAGGTACAGAGAAAGGTACTTCAACTTTTTGAGTTTTAGAAGTGATGGGAGGTGGGCTGGTTTGTGAATTAGAAGTAGAAGGGGAAGGCACAATAGATGTATTTACCTTTTGAGTAATGACCAGATCTTTTGATTGAAAAGGTAGAGCTATCCCACACTTGATAACTATGACTACTAGATGTGGTTGTTTTACCTTTTCTTTATCAGCCTACTAGACTGATTGGTTCTTAGACCTGGTAAACACTGCATATGATCCATCTGAAGCTTCTCCTTTGCTTTTAGGTTCATCCTGATAATTTAGGAAACCAATGTGGGAGTTGCCAGCGGACTCTTCTTGACTGTCTTCAATGATATCAGCATCATTTTCTTGATTTAATTTAGGTTGATAAGAAAATTTTGATTTTGTTTCAAGGTATCCCATTGCTAAATTAGTTGTAGGAGCTTCCAGGGCAAGTTTCCCTTATGGAGGAGGAATGTAATTTTGTTGTCCTTGGTTTCTAGCAACATTGCCTTGATATGACTGATTTGGGAATGTCCTTCTATATGTAGGAGCAGAAGACATTCTTTGAGCCATTTGCTTTTCGAGGGCAAGGAGCTCATTTACTAATTTCTACACCATTAGATCTATGGTGCTTATAGATGCAAATTTGGAAGATGATGAAGCTCTGTTTCTATTGGGATCTCTTCTTATTTTCCCTACTAAGATGAGATCATCTTCTACTTTAGTGGCCAAAAATTGAGCTGCAGTGAAATCTATTTGGCTAGCACATCTCAAGAGGAAATTGACTTTAGGTAGCTAAGAATTAATGAAAAAATATTTGAGATTCTCCACTATAGGTCTGGAAATCATAGGGATTCTATTTCTCAATTTGTTAAATTTAGCTATGAAGTCTCTCATAGGCTCATGCGGCTCTTTTTTCATTTGTGTAAGTTGAGCCAGAAGTGTATGTGCATCTTCTACAGGTTTGAATCTGGCTTCAAACTTAGCTTTCAATGTATTCCAATTAGTCACAGATTGAGCCTATAAATGGTAAAACCAATCTATAATAGGACCTTGTAGTGTTTCAACAAAAAGTCTAACTACTACATCTTCAAACTCTACTCTGATTACTCCACAAGCTATACTGAATGCTGTAATGTGTTCATCAGGATGAACTTTCCCATCACTTTAGAATTTAGGGAAATTCTTCCTAGAACTATGTGGAAGCTCATGTAGATGAGGAGTAAGATTGAGAGGGCCAAAATCATTACCCCAGGGGCCTTGAACTACCATTACAAGATACTAAAAAGGAGGGATAACAAATCTCAAATGGGTAATTATAGGCATAGCTTTATCAACAATAGAAGTAGATACTTCATCTGGTAATGGAGATCTTGCTTTAGTAGGAGGGAAGCTCTTGGTTCGTTGGAGATGAGATGGTGAAGGAAATAGATCAAAATCACTTTGTTGTACCAACTCGAACACAGGATCAATGACACATTTAGCCCTTTGGCTTCGTGTATACCTTGAATCTGCCAGATTGTAAAACAAAAATTGAAAAGATTTGACTTTGCTTCAGTTAAAGCTTGAGGCTTTAAACTGTGCATTCTTTCCTGGTTATGTGGAGGTGAATGGAATGGATAGATTATAAATGGATAATGGGTATTTCCCCAGCGGAGTCACCAAAAATTATTGGTTGAATATTTTGTCGATCAGCATATTGATAGACAAAATAGGTCTTATTAGTGAAAGCAAGAATATTAGTCATCCTAATGTGTAAGTTTATCACATCAGAAGGAGACTTCTCTCTCCTCTCATCAAGGGGAGGTTCCCTATGGATATGCTATGTATACGTATAAAAAAAAAATAATACTCAAGGATAAGACCAGACATCCATCTCTCTTTCTTTAGAGATGATGTATACAAAACAAAGGAAAAACTCAAGGGAATGACAAATAGCTCTCCTCTTTTTTTAGGAAAAATTATTCAGCTAGCCACAAGAATACTCCTAGAAATTAAAGCAAAACGTAACTGGGAGTATGGTAACCAACAAATCAAAATAGAACACAAGTATCTATCTGAAATACTCTCAAGAGTAATATACGAAGGACAATGAAAGCTCAAAGTATTTTCAAAGTCCTTTACATAGCAATGAAAAATCAAACACACTAAAGGCAGCTATGGGGGCACAAAGTCTCTCCACAGTTGATTCTTCAAGACACCTTCCTGACTAATTTACTAATCCTACTTATTAAATTAATGAAATAGAAAAGATATCACAGCATAAAGTCTAAAAAAGCCCCTTGTTTTCATTAATAAAATATGATCAAAAAATTGAGCACAAAGTCTCAATGATGCCTCTCAATTTTAGTAGAGTTTCATTCAGATTGTAAAAAAGAATACCATTTTACAATGAAAGAAAGTCCCTTATATATCCACTTCAAGAAGGACTCGGGAACATTAATACATCATGATGCATTAGGAAATGTTATGAAGAGAAGCTGGAACTTTGGGGCATTTTACCCTTTTGATCTTCTCAATGTAGATAAACAAGTCATGTAATTGAAAGATTACAACTTTCAATGTCCACCTGGCAATCTGATCTTGTCTTCATCGTTCCTCCTTTCCAGATTAATTGAATCAAGCCTTGTATTCATCCATTGTTCTATCTTTCCTCACTTTTAGCTAGTTTTTGTCTTGAATTTTGGAAATTTATTCATGTCTATAAATCAAAGGATCAACAGCTATTTCACTATATTTAAAATTGAAATTTACATGCCCGTCAATATGCTTCCAATGGCTAGTCAGCTATGTTGAATTTGATGTCTTTGTGGGCATCACCTCTTAGTCTTCTTTCAGCTTTTGGCTTTCGGCTTTCTACTTATAAATTTTTTGAATTGGACATACCCTTTTGGGCCTTGAGAAATGATCCTTGTTGAGTCAGAAAAGCCCTTTACTTTGGCCACTGAGAGTCCCCCGCAAGGACACTTGCCCTTCAGGGTCCTTCGGCAGCCCTTTGTTTTAGCAATCCCCACGGACAAATATTTCCCCAAGGTTTTTGTTCCCTATAGACATTTCCCTAGGGATTATTCCTAGGTGTTTGATTTGAAATCTCCCCATGGGTAATTCCATGGACATTTGTCTTGCAGAAAATTCTTGCAGACAAAAAGTCTAGGGAAAATTCTCGCAGACAAAAAGTCTATAAAAATTTGTTCTGCCAAGTATTTAAACAAGTCTTTGGATTTCTTTTGAAAATAAACCTTTCAAAGTGTGTTTTTGTTGATTAGGTGTCTTTTTCAAGGGCACTTGTCCTTTGAAAAAGTTCCTTTCAGCATTGAACCGCCCCTTTGAACTTGGACGATGAACCATTAGTTGAACCGGTTCAAAGGTTCAATGAAGCGCGCCAAGTCCCTTCAATAAACCAATGAACCATTGGATGAAATTTGACATTGAACCAATCGGTTGAACCAAGGATTTGAACTAAAATGGTTTAAGCCAATGGTTCAAGATGATGGTTCAATGAATAAAACAAGCCGATAAATTAAGCATTGAACCAAACATAATGTACTTGCCTTTGAACCAACAAGAATTTTGATGTTGAACCAAAATATTGAAACAATATATTGAATTGGTTCAATGGTTCAATGAAGTACACTGAGCCCTTTTGAACCAAAAGCTAATGAACCATTAGTTGAGCCAAATGGTTGAACCAAGTGAATGAACCTGTTGTTGAACCTTTTCATTGAACCTAGACATTGAACCAATTTTTGGTTCAATGGTTCAAACAAGGCTTTGAACCAATTAAAGAACCAAATAATCAAACCAAAAGATTCTAAAACAAAGGGAATGAACCATCTAAGTGAAATAAAGCATTGAACTGCTTAGTTGAGGCATCATTGAGACTTTGTGCTCAGTCTGTTGATCATATTCTGTTAATGAAAACAAGGGACTTTTTTAGACTTTGTGTTGTGATATATTTTCTATTTCATTAATTTAATAAGAAAGATTATTAAATTACTCAGGAAGGTGTCCTGAAGAATCAACTGTGGAGAGACTTTGTGCCCCCATAGCTGCCTTCAGTTTGTTTGCTTTTTCATTGCTGTGTAAAGGACTTTGAAAAGACTTTGAGCTTTCATTTCCCTTTGTATATTGCTCTTGAGCATTTCAGATAGAGAATTTATGTTCTATTTTAATTTGTTTGTTACCATACTCCCAGTTACAATCTACTTTAATTTCCAGGAGTATTCTTGTGGCTGGCTAAATAGTTCTTCCTGAAAAAAGATGAAAGTTGTCTGTCATTCCCTTGAGTTTTTCCTTTGTTTTGTATACATCATCTCTAAAGAAAGAGAGATGGATGCCTAGTCCTATCCTTGAGTATTATTTTCTATTTATACGTATACATAGCATATCCACAGGGAACCCCTTGATGAGAGGAGAGAGAAGTCTCTTTCTGATGTGATAAACTTACACATTAGGATGACTAATCTTCTTGCTTTGGCTGATAAGACCTATTTTGTTTACCAATACACTGATAGACAAAATATTCAAAATATTCTAGATTCTACTCCTTTCAATTCATTTTGCAATTGATAGAAGTTCCCCAATTGGAGCTAGCTGTTGTCCCCCAAAAATATATCTATCATTTTTGGGGGACAACACTTAGAACATTTTCAACTTACCTCTATAAGATGGTCACTCAAACTGCTAGTGCATGCAACAAACACAACCAACTTCTATGTATTTATTCATATAGAATATAGATTGATCAAAACTAAAATTACCACATATATGATCCTTATGTAGTATATAACACAATATAATATATAATTCATCATGATACATCTAGATATCATCAAAATGAACTCAATTATCCCTCTTGGGTAACTTGTAAAACATAGTCAAATACATAGTCAACTTTGGATCTCAATATCTTTAACTATACAAACATTCAGATCTTCTAAATAGGTTCAATAGATGCACCATGGAGTCCTCTTAAAATTTTATTTGTATATCACCTTCTAATTTTGCTTGGATCAAAATTTATGGACAAAATACAGATCATTGGTTTTTCCCTTGCAAAATTCAAATATTCAAATGTCAATGGTCACAATTAAACCTCTATCACTTTATTATCATCTCATGCCCTCACTAATTATATTAAACACTCACCATCAATTTTTATTGAATTATCTCAACCTTTACCTTTAAACTCTTACCATTGGATCTTTGTCTCGACTATTTAACTTAATGTGCTCTGTCGATTTCATGCACTAGATTGATCTTTATCTATGTTAAACATTGGACACTTTGAAAACATCTCACTCAATACACAAAATTGATCTATATTTTTATGAATACCTAATTTATATTATATCTTTAAAGAATATTTATATTTATCTCTACTTTATTTTAAACTTTGAACACTTTTCCTCATCTCGTTGTTTCTTGACACCTTGGACCAAACATGCTCTATTAATCCTTTAGTAAGGAGCTTGATCTTTATCTTCATTAAAAATGAACACTTTGGCTAATTTGAATCAACACACACCATAGATACTGATATATATAAATTCCCATGAGATATTGTATCTCCATTTGGTCTTGGTCTTTACCCTTCACAAATTTGGCTAAGTATGGGGATCATTGCAATCTGCTTGGAAGGCCATCTTTATTCCTTAATAAATTTTACCTAGATCGATATCATGACCTAAAAATTAATCCATATGATATCCTAATATGAGATAATATATTAATGTATTAACCTACTCATGTAACCTTTTCATGTGCAAGATATAATTCCATTAATCTGCTCACTCAAAAATTTCTGCCATAGAAGCAACTATGCCTAGAACTACCTAGAAGGCCAACTTTACACATGCATATCTTTTGATGCACTTCATTGCATAACCTAAAACTTAGTGCATATATAAGAGGGGGAAAAAAAACAAACCCATATTATCAACTCATTCTAAAACTACCACACATGCAAAATATGACTACATCAAAATATCTACTCAACTTTTCTTTCCATATGCAAATTTGGCTAAGTATGGGAAAACACTGTTAAACTGCCTGGGAGCCCAACTTTAAACTTTAATATATTTTGTTGTGATTAATTTCATAACCTAAAATTTATATGATATAAAATAGGGACTAATGTTATCACAACCATATGAACAACTCCCTTTGACTCATCCACATATGGCCTTTATCATGCCATCAAACTACCTACTTAAATTTTCTACCACTAGACCTAAAATGTCTAGATTAAAATATTAGACTACCAAATGAATTAAAATTATTCACACAAGATATCCAATAATCCTTGACCTTTTATGTAGCTCTTCCCTATTCACCTTACTTAGTTAAATAGTGAAGAACCATGCAGAAACTCTAAGGCACATTGAATCACACTTTGTCATTGTCATTATAGCACACATGACACCTCATCAACATCCTTGGTCACCTTGGAGACATCATCAACAAGCCTCCAAAAATATCCCCATTTGTCATTTATTTTAAACACCAATATAAATCTTTAAATTCACCATACTCATTTGTAATCACCTCACTCAGTCAAACATTGAAGAACCATGTAGGAACTCTGAGGCATATTGAATCACACTTTGTCATTGTCATTTTAGCACACATGAAACATCATCAAAATCCTTAGTCACCTTGGATACATCATTGGCAAGCCTCCAACCATCTCCCCCTTTTTCATTTATGTCAAACACCAATACAA
The DNA here is from genome assembly GCA_037957365.1 of Torreya grandis. Taxonomy (NCBI): domain Eukaryota; kingdom Viridiplantae; phylum Streptophyta; class Pinopsida; order Cupressales; family Taxaceae; genus Torreya; species Torreya grandis. The sequence goes on along the minus strand of JARHVA010006337.1, from coordinate 140,567 downwards.
ATATTATGCTTAGAATTTGTCTCTCTCTTCAGGGTCTTTCTCCTCCTTTGACACAATGACAAAGTGGGATAAACTTTTGATCCCCATACACATCACTTATCACCTCACTTATTCAAACACTAAATGACCATATAGGAAATTTAAGGCTCATTGAATCACACTTTGTCATTGTCATTATATCACACATGACACCTCATCAACATCCTTGGTCACCTTAGAGACATAATTGACAAGCCTCCAACAATCTCCCCCTTTGTCATTGATGTCAAACACCAATACAAAGCTTATGCTCAAAATTTGTCTCTCTCTTCAAGTTCTTTCTCCCCTTTTGACACAATGACAAAGTGGGCTAAAATTTTGATCTTGTGGGCCTGAAAAGACATCAAGGACCAATAATAAGAAGAGACTATCTTTAATAGATGATACAAACTCCCCTTAACATTTATCAAAACTCTTCTCATCTTAACCTTCTCAAACATGCTCCATGACAAAACTCTTATTTGATCATACATAACTTCTATAAAATATACATGAACAATAGAAACTACATGAACTTACCATGAAAATATTAAGAGTGACTCTCCCTAAGTCATCTAATCTTAGGCACATTTTATTTTAGCAAATTTAGACCATTTCCAATAATGATGAATCAACACAATTGCCTTCATACATTCTTTCTCATATCCATTTACATCTTCCTCTAATCTTTTAGTCTAACTAATTAGAAACATCCCCCTTTATTTTTTCAAGAGGATTCAATACATTTTCAAAGAAACTAACTTGATTTGATCAAGTAATCATATCAAAATACTTGAGTTCACATCTATAGTAGAATTCTTCAAATATCCACCATAATTGGAACATCTCACATATGCTCCCCCTCACATTATGCATAGCTCTTCAAGCCACCCAAGCTATCTGAGTTAGCTCCCCCTAACTCCTTGGCATACATAAATTGTCATCTATAAAACCTAGAGACCTTCTTAACGATATCAAAGATAAGACAATACATTCTCCTCATCTTCCATATCAATCATGTCTTAATTTTTTATTATGAAATAGAATATTTTGATACCATATCATCTTTAATCAGACACTTGGAAAATACCATTCCCTAATTATATACCTTGTATAGATTGCCAACATTATTTCATAATAAAAACACTAAATCAGATTCAACCATGCATTAAAATAATATAACCAATTGATGAAAACATTGCATATTCTATACTTGATGTTCACTTAGCTCCATATACCAAAATTAAGTCATTAGCATCATGAACACACACCTTAGGGTTTGTAGACATCAAACCCTCAAGTCACTACCTTTCATATTTTGGGATAGTTCTTCAAAAATTAAGAGCAAACTAATCAACCAAAGACCATCTTGACACACAAGTCTATCAATCAACAAAGTCCTTCATAGTAAGTCAACACATCTTCTCATGACTTTCTTTGTCTTTCAACATCAATCAAGACCCAACCAACATCCACCATGCTTCCTCTTTCTGTACAGTGTCTCCTTGAAGCTTAGAGAGATAAACCTCTTTAACAGAGAGAGACTAAAAGTCCCAAAACTCTAATGAGTCCCATATCTTCATAATCTCATCTAACTTGTAGTCACACTTGACTTTGAATGAATCCTTAACTTCATTATTCTATTTAGATTTGTCAATAAATATTATCAATAGAAACTCTTGACTTTACTTCATGTCTATCATGGTAAGAAAACCATCTTTGGTCTCAGTCTGATCTCTTCTAATAGGATTATGTTTCCATGCCCATTTTTGACCTATTTATTGCACACTAGGAGCTCCATACACCTTATTTTAATTTGATAAATCATTGAACCTATTCTTTCAATACCTATCAATGTGACCAACTCTATAACAATTAAAACAAACAAGATCATTCATAACTCTTTCTTGATGATGATTTTGATCTTATTTTTCTATCTTGATAGAAGACAAATTATCTTGGTAGTCCTATATGTTCTTCATATGTGATTCCTTCTTTTTTGTAGTAGGAAATCCACCTTGATCATGATTATCCTTCATAGTCTTTAGTCTCAATACCATTGAGTGACTTTTAGGAGAATTTTTATTCTTATCAAAACATGAGTTCATCTTCAAACTATTATTATAAAATTTGGAAATATGTCCTACTTTATTGATACTATAGAAAAGAATATCATTAAACATACCACTTCACTAATCTGAGATATGATTTCTCCAAGAGCAATTTCTTCTTCTTCCAAGGCTCCATGAGAACTCATTCTTGACTGACTTCCTTTTATAGCCCTTACCTCTATGACCATACTTATTATATGTATAACAATGACAATGGAATAAACTAGCATACCTTGAATAATTTGTTTGTCTAACAGACCTTCTTGCATTATTTTTTAAGCTTGTATTCTCCTTAACATACTCAGGCTTCTCATGATTCTTTTCAAGTTTATCCAAATTTACTAAAATAAGCTCATGTCGACTCTTCAAGGACCCCATCTCAATATTTAGTTAAGTGTATTCATCTTATCTTGCTTTTAGATCTGTATTTGTAGTCCTTAATTTATTCTCAAGAATACTAATCTTCTCTTCATCTTCTATGGCTGTGTTGGCCATGTGTTTCAATATACATTCTTGCACTTCAATAGACTTGATTTATTCTTGATACTTAGTTTCTTCTTTCTTGGACATTCATAACAAACTTCCCTCAAGAGAACTAACTTCTGCTTGAAGACCTTTGATCATATTCATCATTTTATGATTCCTCTTCTTCTACTCCTTTATTTGACCAAATGCTCTCATGATTTCAGCTTTTAGATCAACTTCTTCCTCATTATCATCTTCTCAACTATTATGTAAAGTTTTTTTTCAAATATGATGTCCTTTTATTTTGAACACAAACTTGTCTTAGCATCTACTAGTTGAACCTTGAGATCATTGATAACATTCTCATCCTGTTTGGCATCTTTTTTCAAATTACATGTCTTCTCTTTAAGTGCCTTGATCATAGCCTTACACTATTGATTATCTTTATTCAACTATTTATCCATCTTTATACCAATTCAATATCTCCTTAAAGATATTAAAATTCCTCCAAAGGACCCACTCTGATACCAATTATTAGAGGTACAATCATTAAGAGGTGGGGTGAATCAGTGAGAATAGATAATCCAATTTCAATTCAAATTCCTCCAAACCCTTAATCATTCAATACATACACTCATGATACATACACATCATTCATTGAAATGAATAAGAAATATGATGCAATAACAAGCACATAACACCTGACATATATGAGAAACCCTCTTGGGAAATAAAACCAACTCTCATGCCTAAAAACACTTGGACTACTTGTCCTATAAGGTATTACAAACTAGAGACTAATCAAGTCCTTTTGACTAGGATTTAGTAAAACACTTGTTCTATAAGGAGCACCTACCCCTAAGATGATCAAGTCCTCATAACCACCTATTGATCAATTCCTTTTTACCCAAAACCTTGGTTAGGTCCTTTTTATATGCAATCAAAAATACATCATGTCTATAAATCAATCTTGGCTCAGAGAAGATAAAGCATATCTACACTTCTGATTAGGAATACATTTTTTAAGTGAGAACATGACCAATATGGGGATTTTTTAGACCCTATTAGTGGATCACTTGTCATAATACACCATGTGAGGTAGGGTTCCAAATCATATAGATAAGCACAATCATGAAACAATCATAAAAGAGTCCTAAGGTTTAATACTCACTTCTTCTAATAAATAAGAAAGTAAATCTAATCTAGTGCACACCAAATCTTATGGCACAAAGTGGTAGTTAGAAACAAAATAAACAACTAAACTAAAAATTGCATATAAAACATATACTCACATCAATGTATACAAAATCCTAATGAATGGAAGAAAGAAGCACAACTACATTATATATCTACTCTTACAAAGGAGAAATAAATTTACTAATACTTACCTTTGAAGACAAACCCGCCAAGCTTCAATCTCTCCCTTGGCCAAGGCGATTCTTAAGAGAGTATTGTGGTATGCAAGGATAACAAAGAAAAATTATCACTAGGCTACATAACTTACCTATGCATCTAAAAGACTTCTCCACAAGATAGTCTAAATGGGAATTAAGAAAAGAAAAAGAGGATGGAAAGAGGAAAATGATTGGAATGGGTAGGATTGAGAAGAATAATCTTAGGGTTAATGGTTTTATGAGATTAGTGTATAGATGGCAAGTGGAAAAATGGACAATAATCTTATGAAGCACCAATGGTTTGCCCACCTCTTTCCTGGTATAATTCTCAAGACATGTACTTAGAAATATTGAGACTCAATATGTTCTTGCAAGATACAAAGTGTTATAATCAATAAAATTTTGAAAATATTATGTGTATAAACTTTTGACTAAAGGCCTTTAGTGTAACACCTATTTCATAAAGAACAACTACCCCTAAGGAAGATCAAGTCCATTAGACCCTCCTATAAAGTGAACACCTCCACATTAGAACTAATGTATTCAAAACCTAATTATTTATATAGAATTTTATAAATCCAACACAAACTCCCTCTCTATCTCATATATGCCTCACATAGGCATGCCACAATCTCTCTCCTTCTTCACTCAAATTGCCCTCATATACACACTCAAACCTCTTCGTACAACTTTAATCTTCAAACCCAAAAGAGCATTATTATTAAATAATAAATATGACTTGAAGGTCATGTACACCATCATAAACCTAATCTACCCTTTAACCCTTCCATTAGACACACACAACCTTCACCTTGCCTTTGTTCACCATACACACTCTCTTAAACAACCTCTTGAGCATACTCACTCATTCTACCTCTTCTAGGTTTATTAAGTCCAATTGCCTATGTGATCACCTTCATTACCTTGATTAGATAAGCATGTATAATCCTATTCACTCTCTACTAGTCCTCACTAACATATACCTTCTCTTTCAAAGGTTCTCTCCTTCACTTGGCTCCACATTAACACAACTAGAACAAACAGGCCAAATAATCCTTATATGTATACCATGCTCTTGGTATAACCCATATTGGTCAAAAAAGATGATTACCACATGTTTTACACCTTTGAAATAGGTACTAATACATGTTACATGTAATAACCACATACCACATGTATTAGTACTAATCCAATTTCTCACTCCCATGTGGCTCCATGCCATTTGGAACACCAACTCCACACTTGGACCTACCAATTAGGTCTCTTAGCTTTTTAGGTCTTCATACACAGAAAAAATGATCTCAAAATTCTAAACCAATTACTCAAATATTTCACATATCCATATGATTAAATTATATGGGTGAATAATTTAAGACATTATATATACCTCCATTTTATTTATACACATCAACACATTTTCTAATCAATTTAAATAACATACACAAAAATGACCACTCAGACTGGTTATATACAATCAAAATATAGTAAAGCTATTTTGACTCTCCATATCTGATTAGAGGCATATCATGAAAACCAATGCCTTATAATAATAATCCTTAGATAATTATAGAACATCTCCATTCTCATTTTATTCTTCAACTCTACTCAAAACACCTTCAACTTTCCTCTGTAAGATGGTCCCTCAAACTACCAGTGCATTCAATAAACATAGTCAACTTCTACATATTTATTCATATAGAATATAGATTATTAAAAACTCCAATTACACATAGATGGTATTTATGGAGTATAAAATACTATTAAATATATAATTCATTATGATACATCTAGATATCATCAACACAAACTCAATTATCCTTCTTGGGTCACTGACAGAACATAGTCAAACACATAGTCAACTTTAGATCTTATTATATTTGACTATATGAGCATTCAAATATTATAAGTAGGTTCACTTGATGCATCATGGATTCCTCTTCAAAATTTAGTTTACTAGTACCTTTTAATTCATATTGGATCAAAATTTATGGACAAAATATAGAGCACTCATTTTTCCCTTTACAAAATTCAAATATTCAAATGCCAATGCTTACAATTAAACCTCGACCACTTTCCTATTATCTCATGTCATAAATAATTATATTAAACATGAACCATCAATATTTATTGAAATATCTCAAAATTTACCTTTATTTTCTCACTTTTGGATCTTTGTCTTGACTATTTGACTTAATGCACTCCATTGATTTCCTATACGTAGCTCGATCTTTATATGTGTTGAACATTAGACACTTTGAAAACATCTCACTCAATACACATCATTGATATATATTTGTAAAAATAAATTATCCCTATTATATCTTGGAATAATCTTGATATTTATCTCTACTTTATGTTAAACTTTGAACACTTTTCCTCATCTTGTTACTTCCTGACACCTTGGAACAAACACGCTCCATTGATCCTTTTGTAAGGATTTTGATCTTTAACTTGGTTAACAAACAAACACTTTGACTTATTAGAATGAACACACACCATATATATTTATCTATAAAAACTCCTATGATCTGGTATATCTACATTTGGTCCTAGTCTTTACCCTTTGTAAATTTGGCTAAGTATGGGGTCCATTGAAATTTACTTGGAAGGCCATCTTTTCTCCTTATTAACTTTTGTCTCGATCAATCTAATGACCTAAAACATGAGCCATATTATCTCTTCATATATGATAATATATTAATGTATCAACCTAATCTTATAAAATTTTCACATGCAAGATATAATTCCATTATCTACTCACTCAAATTTTTCTGCCATTGAGCCAACTATGCCTAGAACTACTTGGAAGGCCAAATTTTCACATGCATATCTTTTGATGCGCTTAGTTTCATAACCTAAAAATTATAATAAATAAACTAGGAAAAAAAAAAAATAAGCCCATATTTTCAAATTGTTCTAAAACTACCACACATGTTAAATATGACTACATCAAAATGCCTACTCAGCTTTTCTTACCACATGCAAATTTGGCTAAGTATGGGAAAACATTGTAAACTGCCTGGGAGCCCAACTTAGAACTTGCATATATTTTTTCTCACTCAATAATATGATATAAAATTTATTGAATATAAAATAAGGACTAATTTTATCATAACCATATTACCAACTCCCCTTGACTCATCCACATGTGGCAATGATGACATCATCAAACTACCTACTCAGATTTTTTTCCACTGGACCCAAAATGTCTAGATGAAAACTATGGACTACTAGATGAATTCCAATTATGAAAAAACTATCTCCAATCATCCTTTAACTCTGATATAACCCTTTTCACATCCTCAAATCACTATACTCATCCCTAATTACCTCACTTAGTCAAACACTAATGAACCATTTAGGAACTCTGAGGCACATTGAATCACACTTTGTCATTATAATTTTAACACACATGACAACTCATAAAAATCCTTGGTCACCTTGGAGAAATAATTGACAAGCCTTAAATAGTTTTAACTTCAAATTATTCCATGAATTTATCGTAATCATATTCTTTTTTCATATAAATGTGTATTCCTTTGATAATCCTTTCATGGTTTCTTATTTTCTTTATAGCTGGGTATTTATCTCATTCATATTTCCCCTCTTCTTGATTTGTTCTCTTATAATCTTAACACATCTCATTTACAATATAAATCTCACTCACACACACAAACATAAATTCATCAATTATATTTACTTCTCCTTGTATCTTACACATTTTTGCCCACTCAACATTTGCTTGACCTTAATCTTGTATGGAGTTTCTTCACTTAGTATGCTCCTAGATGCTCCTTTTTACCACCACATCATAGATGAACTATCATGTTTTTTTTCACCTTCATTGAGATTCTCCTTGTCATAAACTTGCTCTTCCTTTTTCACATGTATTTTTAACAACTTTTGAGATTAGATTTTTGTGTCCATCTTATCTTCAAACTTTGTGTTCAGCTACAAGTTAAATATACCCATGCATATTGAATATTCTCTCTCACTTTATTCTTTTATTTTATTTTGAATCTTCAAGAAGGGTTCTCCTTCCTTGTTATCATTTCTTGATGAGTAATAGACTTTATCGGTTTAGCCTTATCTACTATAACCACAAACATATCTAGCTTCTTTGACTCTAAGACTTACTTGGTGGCCACTTCTTGATAACCTATATTCACACCACAAAACATACTCTTAGCATCAAAATTTGAAGCCTTCATGGATCTCTCTTGTTCGTCCTTCTTAGACACTTTAATGTCCAACTCCCTATCTTATTTAGTGTCATTCTCAAGACACTTCTCATTTATTTTAGTTATAGTTTCTACCCATTTTATTCTATTATACCCACTACCTTCTTGGTTTTTTAACCCTTCACTTTTACATTTCATGCTAACTACCAATTCCTTCTCATAAATATCACTTCCTCTCTTCAACTTAGTGACCATATCTAGTAGTTTGATCTCTTGTTGGACATCTTCCATGTCTAACTTTGTGGACTCATATCTATCCACACTTACCATCTTAAGACAAGTTGTCTTCACTTCCTTCTTAGGGGATTTGATCAAATTCAAACTCTCAATAGCTTTACCAAATTATTATTTTGTTTCCATCAACATCACTCTTTCTTTTTCTCTTTTTACATCACCTTTAAAAGGTAAAAGGATATGTGTTATCCCCTTTTACTCTATAGTGTAGGTATTTGCTTTCCCATCATGAAAAGCCTTCCAATCAAATTTTCATGTCCTCTCTAGTAATAAATTTCAAATTTTCATGGGCATTATATCACATAAAACTCTATCTTTAAAGTTGCCTATATAAAATTCAACCCAACCTTATTCACTTACCATGATTTGATGTCCTTATTGAATCCATGTTACCTTATAAGGATTTGGATGTGGAATATTTTTCAATCCTAGCCTTTGTACCATTTCTAAAGACACTAGATTATCTGTGCTTCATCCATAAATCACCACATTTTAGAATTTCCCCTTTGATTTACATTTTCTCTTAAACAAACTTCTCCTTTGAACTGGGTCTTGTACTTGTCCTTTCTACTACAACAATACCCTTTTCATGAGAAAATATTCTCATCTCACTTGTCTCCTTTATTCATTTGGTCCTCTTGAATTTTATTTATCATCCCTACCAATTTATGATTGACATTCCATTGCCCTATGTCCCTATTTATTGCAATGCCAACACTTTCCTTGAAAATCTAGTCTTTGTCTATTTCTTAAAAAGATATCATTTGTTATTACTCTATAAAATGCAAATGGCCTTGCCTCATATGCATGATAATGTGGCCTCATGACTTATTAAATTGTTACTACATGATTTTATGGCCTTATGGCCTCTTGGACTACTCCATTCTCTTCTCCAATAGAAATTAGTTGTTGTAAAGGTTCCTCTTGACCTTGTTGTCCTCCACTACCTTCCACATTTATTATCTCTAAACTTTGTACCCTTTATTTAAGATCATTATTAATAGCTTACATTCTCACAATCAAAGGTGAAATCAATTATGTCATCTAACCCATCAAATGCTCCACCATGATATCTTATTCTTTACTACCTCTATCTACCCTTTGTTACTTGGGTCTTTGTTCTTGGTTTCTTGTCTTATAGCTAAATTCTAAACACATGATGTCCACTATATATTTTTCCTTTTAGATTTATTTATTATGACACCAATCAAAATTCACCCACCACCAATATCAAACCCACTTTGATACCAAAATGATGTAGAGGACAGTCAACTTCTCACAAACTACTTCATTGTTTGATGTTTATTCACTAGACCAAGGTTCATATGGTCAATCTAGGGTTTATAAAATCTATTTCTATCTTATGGATATAATTATCCTTATCATTATCTTTAAGGTATATCAAGACCTCTCATACCCTTGCTAACACCCTTCTCCACCTATTTCTCATGTTTTGTAACTTTTCCCTTACACATAGGTTACTCTAGTAGCCTTTTTTAGGATAATTTTGCATGAAGAGCTCAGTATGGATGTACCTTGAAAAACTAGTCCCTAACTTAGATACCCTCTATTTATCTTCAACTCTCTATGTAATTTCAAGTCCAAAATCTAATTTTAACACTTTTTTTTTACCTTTTTAAATCCATTGTTAAGCCTACCCTGTATAAGGAAACACACACCACAATATCTTCACATTCATGGAAACTATTAATAATACAAATTTTTGGCTAATTTCATCAATTCAATATCCAATAAAATGCATTTCAAGTCTGAAACCCTAGTTTTAGGTTTCACATGGTCTACAAGACCCAAGAGCACACTATTAGTTTTTACATAGTCCAAACAAGGATTTAAATCTATAAAATGGTTTTATAGGATCTATGTCACCTAGGCCAACTTATCCAATCATTATTTCCTTATGTACATTGCTCTATTTGATCTTTTCTTAATGTTATTGTCTCACAACAATCACACAGTCATGTGTTCAGGGTCTGCAAATGTTCTTTCAGTTTTTGATTTGTTCTAAAATGGTTTGTAAACTCTATGGATGATTATAAAGGATCCAAAATAACTCCATTCACCTTTTGGAGTAAATTACTCTTTATAAAGTCTCCACTATAGTCTTTACTATACCATGTGTATTCCCTATCTATACAAGCATGATCTCTATAGAACTATAGAGGATAGTTTTTAAAATGTAATGGATATAAGAATATGAATTGAACAAACCATTAAATAACCACATAATAGTACTTACCAATTAGTTTACAATTGAAAAACATAGTATTGTCTCATCTTCCTTGTTGAATACTTTAAACACTATGAAAACATGGTGTACACATACAAAATATAATTATCTTCAAATTATAAAATTTTAAGAGTTTATTTCTCATCTTCTTGGGTTTTTATACCTTAATAATTAGAATAAAACATCAAAAACTTAATCTAAAACAAAAACTACAAGCCTTATATCTACCTTAACTACCTCTTAGCAGTCACTTTCAAGAATGTTTCCCTTGATAAAAACATCAAGGTTGATGCCTCTGTACAAGTGCAACTTAAGACCATGTATATATCACTAAGATGTCCTCATTAACATTTATTTTTTATTTGACACCTTATTAACTTATATACCATGTCTTATAATAACTATTCTATGCCAAAATGTTCAAAATTTCAAATTGTTCAACTTGGCAAGAAAACTCCAATTTTAATCTCTGTCATGTCCCCTTTTTAATTGGCATGTTCTAAGTTCATGGTTAGCCTATTATGCGACCTTCGTAGGCTAATAGGATGGATAGAGGGTCATAATGGAGCTTGGCTTGACTTTGATTCACAGGATTTCTACATTTGATTTTCATTCAGGTTATTTCAAACATATTTGGCCAAGGCTCCTACTTTTTAGGGATATTTGATATGCAGCGGAGTGCCTTTATTATGGTATGGTTATGTGAAAAATCACTCCCTGATTCACTAGCTTCAATCGGTTCGTCGATCCGACATGTATTGAGGGAGATATTAATATTTGATTGATTTAATCAAATATTAATTATTTAGCCTATTTTTAATTAGAAACCCTAATTCTAATTTAAGAAACCCTAATTAGGGTAAGCACATATTTTTGAGGGTATAAGGGTTTCTCATGCAGGCCATTGTTCATATGCTATTGATTATTGATATTGATTTTGAGAATTTCTTCTGTGAAGACTGAGCCTAGGGTTCAAGGATTCCATCTGCATTGGAGAACGTTCCCTCTTCAATGTGTGCAATTAAGAGGCTGTGGAATATCAGCTGATATATTGCCAAAGTGAGAGATAGCTTCATCCAGAGGTTATCACAGAATTTTAGGTTTGCGAGATAACTTCACACAGAAGTTATCACAGATATTCCAGGTATTTATTACTTTATGTTTTGATTCAATAAATTATACAGCTAGAGATATACTGTGCTAGAGACATATATTTCCAGATCAGGGGTTGAAAACAAGGAAGTTGTGCTTAAGTAGCAGCCGTACAGAGTCTGTACAAGTTCGTACAGATCAGTGTAGGTACCGACCTCGACAGACAGAGGGTTTTCAGTGATCGACATCGGTCAACTGAAGACCGACGTCGGTAGAAAGCCAACCAACAGAGACTGACGTCGGTGAGATATTGACCGACGACGGCGACTGTGTGTCGACACAGAAAGGCTGAGACCTTCCAAAATTTAATTTTCACTTCCAGCTTTGATAAGCCAGGGTTTTTAAGACTGTATTTCATATTTATATGCATGAGAAAGCACTGCAATTGTAATAGTTTAAAAGGACAAGTGATAAGATTTGTAATTTGCTATTCAGAGACTATATTATTGTGATCATTCTGAATTTATTCAACCGAAGTTATATCTTGTTCAAAGTTTTTTGTGTTGCTATATTTCCTATTTTGGAGGGGATATTACAATCTCTAACCTTCCTAGACACTCATAAGCACTTGGAAAGAATTACAAGGTTCATATTTAGACACATAAATATGATACAACATCCTAAACATGTTATATACCCATTACTCACTTGATTTAGATAAAATTTTCAATCATTTTGTTCCCATGAGTGATGCCCCTGCATCACCTTGGATCTATTTTCATTGTGGGTTAGTTTCACTTGCCTTCATCCTTGTATTTTTTTTCTTTTGTATTTTTTGATATTTTTTCAAATACACTTCTCTTTATTCCATTTCATGACTTTGATGTTTACTTTGTCTTTCTAAGATTTTTCAAATTTCACTTATGCATGATTTACTTTTCAAACATGGAAAGTTTAGAAAACATTCGTATATGCTAAAAATATCAAAAAAGAAAAATATTTGAAAAAAATTAAAACTAGGACCTATAGGGATACTTTAATATTTATGGATTACATATTTTCATATGTCATCTATTTTTTTTAATATACAACATATTTAATTATGTTTTCAATACATAATTCTTTTACTAAGATGTCTAAGTGTGTAACATGATATAATTTATTGTAACAAAATCTATTAATACATAGAATAAGTTATCATAATTGAAAAATCTTACATATTGTCAATCAGGACAATAATTCACCAGTTAGACAATAGCACACTATGTACATATCCTCTACTATATTTTTGTTTCTTTCATTTTACAACTTTGTTTCCCATTACAACATAGTCAAATTAACATTTTCTATAAGTTTTCATCACAAAACAAATAATACACTTAGATATCACTCATATTTTAAGTTTAAGGCATATTTATCTATGGTTTTAATGTTGGGCTAGGCTTCTACCCAATAGCCTTTCTCAGTTGGGATCATCTCATTATTATATTAAAGGTAAAAGTGAGTTTTGAAAGGGATTTGACCCATTACAAACAATCAACTAAGTGACCAAACCACAACCACCAAACCACAACCAAAGTAAAAAAAGTTAAAAAATTAGAAACAAGAGATAAATTTCACTTACACATTAATTTCATAGCATTAGATCACCATCAATGATTATTTTTCCACTCATCATATGTATTTATCCATTCATTGATCATACTTTGAAAGTTGATATCTACTCCACTGACCATTTGTTCCTAAGCAGAAGTAGAAACTTCACCCTTAATCTTTTTCCTGGGGAAATTATCACTGCCTTGAGTAATAGCATTGTTAAACTCATGAAAAATCCATGTAAGCTCTTGATTTGGATTAATTAGCCTTAAACAATGTTAATCCTCATTTATGAAATTATTTGAAAATTGGTCCTTAATTAATCAAAATGTTCAAAAAGTCATATTATTGGGTTGTAATTTGACTGGAGAGGAACTAAAAGGTGATGTTAGATGCATTTAATTTGTATTCCCATTTAGTATTTTTCTAATAGAAAATAACAAAGGTACATGATGTGTTCCAATGAATTAGAAGAAAAGACTGATCTAGAGCACTAATTGGTGAAATTATCATTTTGACTTGAAATGATTTGATCAAAGTTAGCTGGCCCATAAAATGCTTTTCCCTATTAGGGATACTTTGACCTAAAATGTCACTTGTAATCACAAGTTCAAACCATTTAAGGTATTTTATGTATTTTGACCTAAAATGTGCATTTGAGTGTAATTCGAGTAAGATTGACAATTTCAACACAAATGGTGTTAGGAATTGGATGTCTACATTTTGCCCCTATTTGAGAAGGTATAGAAAGACATTTAGGTGAAGTGACACATTTTTCAAATAAAAGAGTTGTTAAGAAGAAATTAGAACAGACCTATGATGCCCCCTTGAGAGGAAATACTAGGATGAAATAAAGGGATGGACTCTCAAAAAGAGAGAGAAAGTGAGAAATTAACCCATGGAATACATCACATCCAGATGAGCTAATTATTTCACACATGATTACCATTAATGATCAAAATATAATTAGAGGTATAATAGGCCCTAGAGATAGGAGGAATTGGAAATATATAATCCATAAATGTAAGGGACACATTGTAAACATACCCAATTTGAGAGTAAAAGATACGCACTTACAGTATTGATCAATCCTGAGACAAGTTGCACACTAAATGGGACTTAATGTGGATAGATTAGAATTAGAAGAAAATAAAGAATGTTCTACTTCAATAAGGTAAGCACCACTATAATGGGGTCTCCAAAGAGAATATAATAAGAAGGACTCCAGTAGAGTAGATTATCATGATAAAATAGTTGTGCCCTAGTAGGGAAAATCTTGATCATTGATAAAGAATAAATAATGAATTTACCCTTGTAGATCTAATTTGATTCAGATGTGGTTTAGATGGTCAGCCCCAACATGGATAATTGGTAAGAAAAATATCTTAAGGATATAACCCAAAAGATAGGTTAAAGTGAGCGGGTGCAAGCTTACATGTGATGGTGTAATGGTTTAGAAAGTCATATAAAACCAAGCATATGAGAATGCACAAAGTGATGAGAGAGATTAAAAGAAGAATGGAGCTAGCTAAGCTGAACTAAATAGAAATTGAGTAGTACCTACATATTTCCATGGAATCATGTTCTAACATGAACTTTAGGCCAATGTAGTTCACCCAAGTTTGGGAGAGAATGGAATGAAGAATGATGAAAAATTACCAAGAATTGATTAGAATTACAACGTATGTGAAGAGAAGCACGTCTAAGCATAAAAAAATAAGCCTAAAATGCATGCTACCTAGAAACCTAATTCCATATCATGATCTTAGGTTTTGCAAAGTGTTCTTGAGAATCGTTCATCAGAGCTGATGTTGATGTTAAGACATTGAGACCTGAGCACAAAGTGCTTGATATAAAAAAATAAATTAAGCATCATAAGTATGAATAACTTAGAATGACATAAGATTCCAATTGTGATGAACCAATTCAAATGTGAATATCTATAACTAAGGGTAATGGTAAAATAATATTCAAAACTAGAGTTACAGTGATTTATATTTTTAAACAAAAGCAAAAAAAATAAAAAGATAAATATAAATATAAATGAACCTAACTTGAAATCAAGATATGATATAAAGTAGGAACAAAAATATTTAAAAATAAAAGGCAAGAATGTCTTAATGACATGTGTCCAAGATATGAATAATCAAGGTTTATGTGGACCATCAAGGCATTCTTGAAAACAAAAGAAAAAAGCAAAATCAAACAGAAAAAATAAGACACCAACAACAATAAAATAAACAAAAGTGAAAAGGAGAAAATGAGAATAAATAAAAGGAGAGGTGTAAAAGCACAACAAAACACAAATAAAACTTAAATAAACACACAGAAACAAAAATCAAGTTAGTGCGGTTTAAAAACAAATGTTCATGCATGTGCGGTAGAAATATTACTTTCTACCACATCACAACAAAGAATAATGACACAACAATTGTTCCTTAATTAAAGATGAATAATTATAGAAGAAATGTGGGAAGATAATAAAAGGAATGGGTTATTCAAGATGAATCTAAATGTATAAGACAAGTGGATGTTGCTTACATAATTCCATGGATGCATGTTCTAACATGAACATTGAGCCAAATGTAGTTCTCCCAAGAAATGGGATAGAAGAAAAATGATGATCAGACCAACATGATTAATGTTATAGAAGAAATGGAAGATACAACAAACAAATGAGATGGGTATGACAAATAAGAAGGTGATGAGATGAGAAATAATGATCTTGCAAAATGGAAAGTGCATGGGACAGGATAAAATGAACTAGTGTTTTTGTGCTTGCAAAATGGTAAGAGAATTCAAACTTAATAGTTTCTCATAAAATAGTGATAGTGTCAAAACTTAATAGCTACTCACAAAATGATGAGATCATTCAAACTTAACAGTGGATTGAAAAATAATGAGAGCGTTCAAACTTAATAGTTGATAATAAAATAGTGAGAGCATTCGAACTTAATAGTTTCTCACAAAATGGTGAGAGTGTTCAAACTTAACAGTTGCTCACAAAATGGTGAGAGCATGGGATGGTGGAACAAGAATGTACAAATGTACAAAAGCATAAGACAATGTTTTTATTCTTTTTTGGATCATGTTCTAATGTTTTTGGTATTTTTAAAGTATTTCTAATGTTTTTGGTGTTTTTGGGATAAAATATGCACAAAGTGGGACCATCTAGTTGAGGAGATGCATGTCTTAAGAGTAGACATTCCAATAAGACAACTAAGCTAGTTTTAATGGCCCATACTCATAAATCAGCAAGAGTGAGGTTCTTGATAAAACAAGAAAGAAACAAAGGCTTATATTGAGAAGATGTAACTATTCACCTATCAAAAGTTGCATAAGATTGTCCTAGCTAAACTGATTCATATAATTTCTATTGAAGATGTTCATAATTCTCATGAGACATAATTGAGATCATAATTGGTCAAGGAACAAAAAATGTTCAAGATTATAACATGTCTTAGACCAAAAAAATATGCCTCTCAAAGAGAGTAATCTAGAATGGGATAAAAAATGTGTTCAAAGTGCCAAGAGTTCAAATCCTTTACTATCAAGATTCACGAAAAGTGGACCAGGGTAGTATAAAATGTGTTCAAGGTAAGATAAAAGGGTGGGACAAAATAATGACAGCACAAGTTACCCCCAAGTCAATGTTGTTATAGACAATGGTTCAAAGTTTTTCATGCATAGAACCTCTTAAGGTGTATGATGTTCATGGGCTCTAAAAGTTCTTCACCATTAGGTCTAGCCAGTCTATATGCTCTTGATCCATAGTTTGCTATGAGAACATATGGTCCTAACCAATTAGGCTAAAATTTACCTTTTTTTTAGGTCTAACATTTATGTTCTTGTAGTTCTATTTCAAAACTAAGTCATCAACCTCAAATTATCACGGGAGAATGCATTTTTTTTAGCTTCTCTACAATCTATTCTTATAGGATTACAAGTTTTCTACGGTAGCCAAATACTTACCATCAAGAAGTTCTAGTTCTTGCAACCATGAGGCTCTATATTCTTCATTATCTTCAATGTGCTCTAGTTATATTCTTAACTATGGGATCTCAATATCAATCAAGATGATAGATTCAGTGCCAAAAACAAGGGAGTATAGAGTAGTTCTAGTTGGGGTATGATGATTGGTTCTATAAGCCTAGAGGGTAGGAAAGAGTTACAAGTGCCAATTACAGCCAGCATCATTGGCAATCTTCTTTAAGATGGATAGGATGGTTTTATTTGATACCTCATCTTGTCCACTACCTTATGAGTTATATGAAGTCTATTTCTTATGATTAATCTTGAATTTTTCACAAAGAGATTTCACATCTTGGTTCACAAAGGATTTGCCATTATCAGATATAATATGGGCTGAGATATCATATCACAAATGATATGGTAATTAATGAATTTGGATATTTGTTTATCAGTAACATAAGTGAGAGGAATGGCCTCAATCCACTTGATAAATTACTCAATTGTAATCAAAATGTGCTTATGTCCATCTAAATATGTTGGGTTAATTTTCCTAATGAGATTGAGACCCCATGTTGAGAACGGCCATGGTGTTATAATTGACTACAATGGTGAGGAAGGTGAATGTATCAAGTTGACATGATGTTGATAAGGAACACTTATTTACATAATTAAAATCATTTGTCTCCATTTAGACCAATAATATCTTATTTTGAGAAGTTTCTTTGCTAAGACTACACCATTAGTATGGGGCCCACACATTCCTTCATGAACCTCCTTTAGTGCCAACTTGGATTCTCCCAAAGATAAACAATGAAGAAGCATTCCATCATAGACTTTTCAATAAAACATGTATCCAAGGAGGATATGACATGTTAAGTGATGAAGGAAAAGTTTTTGTTTGTTATTAGAAAGATTAGCAAGAAATACATGGCTATGTAAATAGTTACAAAAATCTTGGTACCATGGTAACTCAAGTGGGAGATTAGGATCAGCAATGGTGCATATCCTCTCTAAATCTAATAGAATATGTGCTAGCTAAAGAATATTTTAAATCAAAAACTAATACTCTTTATCATTGTCATGAATTTGAATCATGGAACCAATTGTTTCCATAGCATTGGTAGATCTATTGTTGACTCATGGAACTTGATAAAACTATAGAGATTTAAAATGTGTTTTAAGGTTATCAACAATTTTATTGTAAGGAATAAGCTTATCATCTATTATCTAATATTGATTATTTTTCTAACTTATGATTAGCTATAAATCTCCATAGACTTTTAAGCTTTGAATGTCCCATTGTATGGCAAGATAGAGACTTACAACTAATGCCTCATATTTGGCCATTGTTCGTATACTAAAATTATATATGGAATGTTTTGGGGATAAAATCCCCCTATGGTGTGATCAATAATATGACAGCTCTAGATCCTTAAGATGTGAAGGATCCATTAAAATAGAGTGTCCACTATTTAGGTTCTTGTGATGCTTGTTCTATCACCATGATAGATACATCTGGAAGGTCAAAGTTAAGTGGCTGAGTGGCCATAATAGGAGCTTCTACAAGTTGGTATGCAAGAACTTGTCCTTTGATTACCTTCTAATTCTTGTATTCAATATCAAACTCACTAAGTAACATAATCCATTTATCCATCCATCCTTGAAGAGCTTCATTAGATAAGAGGAACTTGAGAGGATCTACCTTGGGGATAACAATAGTTTTATTATTTAACATATAATGTCATAATTTCTAAGTGGTGAAAACCATAGCTAAAAATGCCTTATCAATAGGCATATAATTGTGTTCATAGGATACCAATGTGTGGCTTAAATAATAAATTATGTGTTCCTTACCATGATCATCGTGCTGAGCTAAAAGTGACCCTAGTGCATGTTCTGTAGCTAATATATAAAGAAGCAGTGGCCTTACTTATGTTAGAGGTTGTAAAACTAGTGGATTGGCCAACTATGTTTTAATCTTTGCAAATTATATCTAAAAATATTCATCTCACTAAAATATTTCCCCCTTATTTAAGATATGGGTAAATGGGTGGCACTTATCCGCCAATTGAGAAATGAACATGTGTATAGATTGGATCTTGCCTTGTAGACCTCGTAACTATTTAATATTGTTTAGTGGAGGCATTTCCATAATAGAGATGACCTTTTAAGGTTTGAATTCAATCCTTTTTGATATAATGAACCATATCAATTTTCTTTATGTGACTTCATAGACACATTTATTAGGATTCAAGCAGACTTTATATGCACGAAGCCTCTCAAATATTCTTCATAGAATGCCAGGGTGTCCCACTCTTGTTCTTTATTTTGTTATTATATCATCAATATAGTCCTTGACAATGTCATGCATCATGTCATAGAAAATGATAGTCATTGCACACTGATATGTGGCTCCAACATTCTTCAAACCAAATAGCATGACTTGGTAACAGAATGTCCCCCATGGAGTGGTGAACATGGTTTTATATTGATTTTCTGAGGCTATCTTGATTTGATTATAACCATAAAATCCATCCATTAAGGATAGAATCTCTTACCCATCAATTGATTCAATAATCATGTTGATGTTGGGTAGAGGAAAATCATCTTTGGGAAATGCCTTGTTGATATCACAAATATTAGTACAAACATGTATGCATGTGGTCTTTTTACTTATTGACACTATGTTATAAATCTATTCAAGTAGTCCAATGGTCTGATATAATTGGCTCCCAACTTTTCCAACTTGGCCTTAACCAAAAGGGCAATGCATGGATGCATATTTCTCAACTTTTGCTTGACTAGTTTAACATCATGGTGAACAACAAGATGATGCACAACTAAATCTAGATCCAAGCCTAGCATGTCATAATATGCCCATGAAAATATGTCTATATAATCCTTAAGAATAGATATAATATTCTCACATTCCACTTTAGTAAGAGAAGCTCCAAGATAAACATTTTTAGGATCCTCATGGGTTCCCAAATTCACTTTTGTTACGTTCTCCATAAGGATTGTGGATCCATCTTCTAGAATTGTAGGAAATGTATGGTCATGATCATCTTATTCTACTATATCTTCTTGTTTTTCCTCCCAAAGATATGGATAATATGAAGAATCAAAATCTACCTTCTCAAGTAAAACCCAATTTGTAAAGATCTCTAGAAACTCAAGAGCAAGATGTTCAACTATTTGATGTTGTTCTGAAGAGATGCTTGTACTAGCTATAGAACTTGGGCTAGATGGACTTTCTACATGCTAAGGGGATGTGAAAACTTTCCCACCTAGGAGTGCCTAAAATAGGTTTTCACTCAAAGGTTTATCTTTTTCTTTACTTTTTCCCTAATCAACAAGTACCTCAAAGAGGTTTTCACCTAAAGATCTCGATGTTTATTCTTTATTATGACCAAGAAAGTTTGTCTACACTCCAAAGTAGGTAGAAGAATTTAATGAAAAATTTAGACCTTGTTTATGATCACCAATGGGGAATTCATCTTGTAGGCCCATGTATTCTACAATCAATTCTTCTTTGAAACTCATCAAGGCATATGACTGAATTTTGTTGATCCCAATCTATGAGTTTAGGATGGTAAAGGCATATGTTACAATGAGGGTTTGCTTTAGGATGGTAAGCACTAATGGTAAAGATATAATGTCTTACTTTAGGAAAGGAAGCACCACTAGGATGGGTTTCTGATTTAGGATGGGAAGCTCCAATAGGTGTTATGGTTAATATGGCATTTAGATCAAATAAATCTAAGTTAGTAAGCTCATCGAAAAGGTTATAATGGAAAATTACGTCACTGCTAGGAGTCTCATTACTAGTCACTTTAGAAGAATCACTACCAAATGTTATAAGGTCATCTTGTAGTGGTTTAAATTAGAGACCATGATTCCCTTTGAAAACTCTAGCCGATAAGGGCTCTAAAATTCTTTACACCTGTGGGCCAAGGCCTTTCCCTGTATATTCAAGATGATCCATTATCTTGTTAGGGATAGGATACTTTAGATTTTGAAAATAATATACAAGACCCTTAAAATATAACCAATCTCCATTGATAAAATCCTCTCAATATTTGTTTGGTGTAAGTGTAGGTATAAAAACCATAGGAGGTTTTGGTTGCTTCCTCTTTGGTTGCCAAATTTGATCAAGTCTATTAGGAGTCTGGGAAGTTTTAGGCTTACCAAATGTGTTAGAGGATTTTTATAATTTTTCAATATGGAGACCATCCTTTAGATGGTACATGGAAATGTCTGTCTTAAATAATAACTGCTTGGCCAAAGCCATAGGAAAGGATTAGTTGAAGTGGAGGTTAGATCGCCAAGGTCTATATAATTAGATGGAGATGGATGAGAAATGATGGCTTTGTTTTTTTTTTGCAATGAATTTAGAACTTGGGAAATAGTTTTAATTATGAAACTCCACTTTAATATGTTTGTAGTATTGGTATGGCTATTGATCAATGGGAATAGTAACCTTGATCCCATCATGGGGAAACTTAAGGCATTGGTAAAGAGTAGATGGAACTACTTGTACTTCATGGATCTAAGGATGACTAAGAAGTATGTTATAAGGAAACTCAATATCCATAATATGGAGTAATGTGTGATGAGAAATAGACCCAACCATGATTTCTAACCAAATTATACTAGATAACTCCCTCTCAGTGTTATCAAAAGCCTTGATTGTAATAGTTTCTAGTTGAATGTCTTTATCCATGTAACCCAATCATCACACCAATTTGAAAGATATGATGTTTAGTCCTGAACCATTATCTATAAGAACCGACTTCATATTTTTATCTATAATGATTATCTCAATGTATAGTGGGTTATTAAGGTTTGGGCCAAGGGTGGACTTGTCCTTTTGATCAAATGTGATTTGCTGAAATGAAGACAAATGTCCAACTATGTTCTAGAATTGATCAAGGTTTATATCATTAGGCACAATAGACTCTTGTAAAAGTTTGTTGAAGATGGTTCTATGGACATCAGATGTCCATAAGAGTTCTAATATGGAAATTTGCATAGGGGTTTTATCTAATTAATTTGTTATACTATAAGGTCTTTGAATTGTGGATTGAACTAGTTTAGTCTTTATTGGGATAGTATTCAGCTTTGGAACTATTGGCATAATGTTCTCCTTGGGTTTATGGAAAGAAGTGGGTGAAGGGCCCTATACGGTAACTTGTGGGCATATAATTATAACTACACAACCTATAGGTGGCAAGGAGTCATTATAATTAGAAGAGTGAGGTAAAGGACCTTGGATGGTGATTCGTGGGTGACTAATGGTATTGTTATAATTTTGGGTCAGTGAGGAGCCTTTAAAAGAATGGTATTATTGTTCAGGATTATAGAGTAGCAACATGATGATGTAAATTTTACATGGTATTATTAGGAGGAGAGGGTGCTAACCCTATAATGATGGGTCTCATGTTGTGAAGAACATGAGATTGGCCACATGGCATCACAATAATAGTGGCAATGTTGGTTGCAAAAATGCATCCCACAAGGTTATTGTAGTCATAAAGTCCATTGTTATAAGCCACATTTTTAGTGTGCAGATCATGATCTCAATTATGCTCATTATGATTCTGACCTTGTTGTAGGTTTTGATTCTACCTTTGTCCTTTATTGTGACCATTTTCATTGTTTTTTGGTGGTGGTGGATCATGTTGAGGAAAGGGGTCTTTGTAGATTCCCATATCCTAATTTGTGTCCTGATTAGGGGCCAACTTAAATTCAAGCTCACCATTTTCAATGAAGTCCTCAATAATATGTCATGATTAAATGCAATAATATGCACCATGACTAGAAACATGATGAAAGCTGCACCATTCATTCTCTTTGTACCAATATGGTTTTGGTTGATCTTGAGGAAATGGCCTTGATACTGGGCATATAATTAAGTTAGATGCAATGATATTTTGTAATACTACTTCAACCAATTATTCTAACTTTCTAAAGACTCTAAAATTATTATGAAACATCCTTCATGGAGGTTGTCTTTATAATGTAGGTAGAAAATTTGAGGGAATTAATTATACATTTGGAGGAGGCATAACATGTACCATTTGTACATGTCTTGTTTCTATCACCCCATTTCCAACCATGTTCTTATTTTTGCTAAAGCCCTTAGGCGTATCCTACATAGCTATTTGAGCTGGTGATTTAGTTTGATTAGATGCTTGTCCTTGTACAAAGATCTTAACAAGGCCCTTAGTAATAAGAGCCTTCTCAATCTACACTCCTTTGTCAATAATTTCTTTGAATGAGTTAGCACAAGCTAACCATAAATTATGCACAACTTTAGGATTCAAATTTTATGAAAATATATCAGCCAATTGTTTGTCTAGTAAATTGTGCTTAAAATGGTATGCCAATGCTCTCCACCTTTGTAGATATGTAACAAAAATTTCACCATCACACTATTTGTCTTTGCATAATTCAAAAATAGTTAATTCATGTTCTATGTTATATGAGAAATTGTTAATGAACTTTTATGATAAGTCATTCCAATCTGTAACTAATCCCTTAGGTAGTTTAAGTAGCCAATCAAGAGTTTGTCCTGCTAAACTTCATGGAAATAGTTATAGTAAGTACTTTTTATTATAAGCAACCTCTTGGCACAAGATGAATAATGCTTGTATGTGTTCACACAGATCTCCTTTCCTTTTTTAATTGTCAAATTTGGGTGACTCAAAATGAGGAGGAAAGGGGATTTGGAGAATAGATAAATCAAATGGATATGGGCATTTCTCATCAAATTTGTACTTTTTGACTCTATTATTCATCTCTAATAGTTGGATCATTTCTTTTATAAAATTCCATTCTTGCATTTTTGGTGTATTTATGGATTGGATAAGATATTGTTGGATTGGAATGTGCCCTTGGTTTTATTGTTATTGTGATGGAATGTGCTCCTAGTTTTGTTGTTGTTGGGGTGGAATGTGTCCCTAGTTTTATTATTGTTGGGGTGGAATGTGCCCCTAGTTTTGTTACTATTAGGGTGGAATGTACCCCTAATTTTGTTGTTATTGGGGTGGAATGTGCCCCTAATTTTATTGTTGTTGGGGTGGAATGTTCCCCTGATTTTATTGTTGTTGGGGTGGAATGTGCCCCTGATTTTGTTGATGTTGGGGTGGAACATGCCCCTGATTTGGTTGCTATTGGGGTAGAATGTGCCCCTAATTATGTGTGGATCTATAGGGAGCATATACATTTTGATCCATGATTTGGTTTAGATTTGATACTCAAGTTGAGAACATAGACCATTGATTCTTGGTTTGTAAAACATTCTTTGAATCTGGTTGTTTTGCACTTTGTTGATTTTGGAAATTTCTATGTTTATTTACCATTCTTTTGTTTGTTTGAGGGATTTCCTCAATCCAAACTAAATGTTTGGGTTTCTAATTTTGTAAAGTAAAAAGAGGTTCTTGATTATTGAATAATGTATGTTTTGTGTCAAATGGAACATCTTATAAGGTCTCTTGTGACTTTAACTATTCATTTAGATTACCTTGATCCACTATGGTAATGTTCTCATCCAATAATTTTTACATACTTTATACCATATCATCATGTTCTTTCAAATCATTATTGCGAATTGAAGTGGAAACTAGGGAGTCAGTTAAGTATGTGACAAATTGATCTGCATATCATTGACTTATTATCCTAATCTTAGCTAGAAGATCTAGATTTGTGGGTTTTGACTCTATTTGTATTTCCTTTCCTTTGTCAAAGGAAGAAGGTATGTCTATTTGTGAAAAATCTTGCTCTTACCATCATTTTTCTCCTCCTCTAACTAAGGTATGTAATTGTTCTGTAGGAAAGTTAGAAGGTAGTCTAGCACCTGATTTTATCAATCTAAGAAGGGCTTCATCTTGATCTTCTTGGGGTTGATATTCATTGTAATCATATTTGAATCCTAATATTATGGGGATATCATAAAAAACAACTTGGTTATCTTGACCATCATAAAATTTCTCATCCTCATAACTAAGGCCATAAGAGGCCCCACTATGAGTGAACCTTTGAGACATGTCTAAAAAGATTTGTTTTGTGTCTTTGACTAACTTTGGCCCAATATTCAAAAACCAATCAAATTATGTTTTGGCTCTTTTTTAGAAAAAATAACCAAGATACCAATGAGACCATAAGGGAGGGTGGTTTAAAACCATGCACAATTTAGAATATTCGGTTGATGAGTTTACTCAACCTTTGGTAAAGTTGAAATCATATAGATTAGAAGAGAGTAAGGTATCTCAATGACCCAAGGTGAAAACTAAAACACCAAAGCCTAGATCTTTGTGATACACCCACACTACAAAAGGTAGCTTTGACTTTAACAAGTTGACCCTAAAAGTTTAGAGGAAATTTCTCCCAATTACGAAGAAGACAAAATGGACTAAGCAACTCAAGATGTAAAAACATATGTGAATCACTAAGTATAAATCTAGAACCAAATAGGTCGAAAAATGTCACCACATGATTCTAATAAGATAAAATATGTTCTAGGACCTAAAATGTGAGTGATATACAAGATGACTTGAGTCCACCAAGATGATAATGTGATTTTGAGTCCTAATAAATGACCTTCAATCTAAATATAAAATTGAAGCCAAGTTAAAACAAGCTTAGTGCACAAATGGCAAACCCACTTTGACGCACCAACCCTTAGAACTCAAAAAGGTTCAATTTTGAATGTGGATTATAAATGAAGGATTTAAATAAATTGGGTAAAATATCTAGACTCAATTGGGAAGCATAATTGTGCTAAAATTGATTACATGACACAAAGCTTTTGATAACAAATTGAACAAGGAAAAGATGAATTTTCCATTTAGATAGTGTAATGCCTCCCTTGCTCAAAAAAATTAAGGAAAATGTGTTTTAGTTAAGTTAATTGAGTTAACAAGTAGTTTTAGACACAAATTAAGACTAAGTAAGCTAAATATAAAAAACAAACATCTCAAGTCTAAACTGATAAGGTATGGTAAAGTGGGGTCTAATAAAGTAGCAAGGTTTCGATTATTCTAAGGGAATCAATTGCACAATTACTTTCACATCAAATGATGCAAATGACAAGCATGGAAATTAGGTGACCATGGCATTAGATAGTTGTAAAAATGTCTAGTCCTTTTTACAACCACTACATCTTATTATTCACTCAGTGTAGTGCGATGTCCAAATGTAGATACGTCCCATGTACAAATCCAAAGGAGTCAAATGAAGTCAATGTTGGGAGGTGAAACCCTAGATCAAAGCTTCCCTAAATAAATCATGGGAGGTAATGGCATCCCCCTCGTAAGCCAAGATGCATAAAAAATAAAGAAAGCATGAAAGTAGAAAGACTTTAGGGTCATTTTCAAGATCACCTAAACTTTGGTGAGTTTTTGGGGAGTGTTTTAGGTGACATTCTTTCTAAGCCTTGGACTAGGATATTTTCAATAAGAATGGTACTTTTGATTCCAAGGGTTCCCTATAGGGGACAAATGGAAGAGCATACACACAACATTCCTCTTTTTTCCAAACAAAATATAATTAAACAACTATTGCAAGTAAAAATCGACAAGTGTGTTTAATTTTAAACCTAAATGAAATGTTTGGTGGCATTCTTTTGACCCCTTGGTCTTAGTTGCAAACTTTTAAAATATTCACCAAAACATCTAAAAATTCCTTGTCAAACACCAAAATAAGGTTCCTAATCAATTTTTAAGCATGCAAAGGTGATTTAAACATGTTTTTAAAAAAATTAAAGCTTGGTCCTATAGAAAATTTGTTAGGATGTCCTTTAGCTTTAAAGCTCTTTTGAGTTTAAAACAACAATCTTTGGAAAAGTAGCTCTCAAGTCTATGTTTTTTACAAACACAGTGACCAACATCAGTTAATACCACTGAAGTCAATTATAGCCAACTGAGATCTAACTAATGTCAGTTCTAGTTATCAATGTCAGTTAATCCAAGTAACTAATGTCAGTATTTCTATCAATGCCAATTACTATGCAAAAATAGTGGCAACAAAAAATGGTAAAATAAAGCTAGAAAATCAATTTTCAAGAGTTTTAAATACTTAAATAAATATTTTATATTTATAAAATGATCTCTTTCATGTGTAGGATGCATCTTGTCCCATCGAGTGTGCCAAGATGTATAGAGGATTACAAAGCAAGTTAGTCAAGCATTAGTCCATAAACAATGAAACATGCATAAATAACTAACCAAGTCTATATATTCCTCTAGGAATTGCAAAGGATATCAAGAAACAAATGAAAGAAAGAAACACCATATTACCTTCCCAAATGGATTCACCATACCCATGTGGCTCAAAAACATGTTCTCCCTTGATCAAACATCTTTGTCTTTGTCAACAATGGTGGTAAGCTCGTCCAATGCCTCAATAACACTCCATAAAACCTAGGCCCTTGATTGTAAATCAATAAACTATCCTATCAATGAAAATTTGTGGAAATAATTTAGTATTATAACTTTGAAATATTCAAGATTTGAAGATATTTCAGCATAATAACCTTGCATCAAAATAGCTTAGAAATGATGTTCATGGCCTTTCTATTTATAAATTTTTGAGATTGGTCAGGATCAACCTGAACCATCTATCTTGAGATGAAAATATGTGGTTGAGGATAATCCTAATATTTGGAATTAAATACATAAATATCCTCAAGGTAAATAAGCATTAAAGAGGCATGTGAGGCATTAACTAGGCATGGGTGACCCATAATCTTGATATTTTATGCACTTATGGCTTGATGGATGCCAACCCATAGATGATGTCACCTGATGATGTAGATAATTAGAATCAATTTTCAAAAATAAATATTAAACAACTCTCATGGAAAATCCACTTAAGCTCTTGATTTGGATTAATTAACCTTAAACAAGGCTAATCATAATTTGTGTAATTATTTAAAAATTGGTCTTTAATTAATCAAAATGGTCAGAAAGTCATATTACTGGGTTGTAATTTGATTGGAGAGGAACTAGAAGGTGATGTTATATGTTTTGGAGTTGTATTCCCATTTAGGATGTTACCAACAAAAAATAATAAAGGAATGTGATGTATACCAATAAATTATAAGAAAAGAGTGATCTAGAGCACTAAATGGTGAAATTATCATTTTGACATAAAATGATCTAATCAAAGTTAGTTGGCCCATAAAATGAATTTCCCTATTTAGAGATAATTTGACCTAAACTAGCACTTGTAAGTGATAAGTTTGAACCATTTAGGGTATTTTATGGATTTTGACCTACAATGTGCATTTGAGTGCAATTCGAGTAAGATTAACAATTTCAACACAAATGGTATTAGGAATTGGATGTCTACAATGATAATGTTTTACCCTAATTTAGTTTAATGAAATAAATTTTAACCCTAATAGGATATAACTTTTTAATGTATTTTATATTGATATATATGAAATTAAAGCATGCATTTGAATGTAAAAGTTTAGAATTGATAGAAATGATTTGACAAATAACATATGCTAAATATAGTAAGTAAAATAAATATTTGAGTACTTAACTTTTATGGGTATTTATATAACTATTATAGAAGTGTCAATTTGGATAAAATAGGCATGTGATTCATTTAGTTATAGAATTGATTATTTATCTTCACTGGCTCAGTTATGCCAATTTGGGTCAATATCATAAATTAATACTAACTTATGAGGAAATAAAAATTTATGACCATACAATAACCTATGCTTACCTTTTTATAATTTATATTTATGATCTCAAAATGAGATTATATGTATAAATCTAGTAATAAGTCTTTTTTTCCTTGAAACTCTAGATGTGCTTATAAGGGCTATGAACTAAAAGAATTGAGAAAGTGTAATGGGTTGAGTTAACCCCAACCACCCTTATTTGATGGTTTACCATTATCTATTTATTTATACATTGAGTAGGAAAATAAAGTCACATGTATTTCTCCCACCTAGTGTGATTATGAAATTGTACTCCTTCATTATATGTATATAACTAATCATTTGACTTTGATCCATGAAAATTCTTGATTTTAATCAGATTTAGTGTGCTTCTAACTTGGCTTATGACTGGTTCTAGTTATAGATTTTATTTTTCTTAAATATTCCACATTTATTTAATTTGAAATAATGTCTAAATGTCTTCTAGCTAAGTGCAAATTCTTTTTTTTGAATGAGACCTTGATTTTTTTAAATATGATTCCAATTAGGTAGTTAACACCAACATGCTATAAAATTGGGGTGAACCTAAGGAAATTTCAACTTTTAAAATTAGTTGTTGTTGGGAAAAGGTTAGTTTTGACAAGATTGGGTCAGTGTTGACTAGTAATGCTCACCAAAATTAATGAAATTGACATGTATATAGGTTAAATGAACTAAGGGTATAGAGATCTATGTGAAATATATTCATTTGATTTGAAACAAATAGTGACATTCTTTTAGGTATTTAAATAGCATAATAGAAAGGTAAAATTCATAAGATAACATGAAAGTGTGAGATAATAATGGATTAGAACTATGTTTATATGATAAAATCATAGAACTATGTTTAGTGCTCAAGTCATGCATTGTAAATGTGTGTCAATATTTTCATTGTCAAGTACTTAATACCATAATTTAGTATCTACATATTATACTCTTTTCTTCTATTAATATAATACTAGAGTAAGGTGATAAAATGTACTTGAGTGTGTAAAACATATTTTGTATATGATATGAATATCTAATTGTGTAGTTTAATCAATATAAAAACTTATAATTATTTGCAGTCAATTTTCATTAACAATTTTGATTTAAAAAAAAATCTAAGTTTAAAGACCAAAATTAATAGTACACATGTGTCTTAGTGAAAACCATGTTTCCCTTACAACTTTTTGAGGATGATGCTTTCTTGTTGAAACATTGGATAAACTTGTTCATATTTGATGAAGCACATGGATATTTGGGGTAATAATTCCCTAAATTTGTGTATCTATGTAGTTTATTAGATTGGGAAGACAACATGCCCCAATCCTCATGAATGTAGAGAGAAGTAATGTACTAACCCAAATCTCTATGTAGGTAAAGAGGAAACCAACAAGATAGGATTTCTCAAAGAAACTAAATCAACCACTACATATGACTTATAGATTCTATTGCATAGTTTCACTCAAGCTCACTCCATGCAAGTAAAATTCATGATCAAAAGGGAATGAACAATGATCATGCCTCCATCATTAATTCATGTTTTATATTATACTTTCACTAAGTTTCCCTCAATGTAGAATAAAATTGATTATTTAAAGAGAATGAATAATCTTCATTCTCCCATTATGGTGAAAACTATAATAAGTTTGAAGTGTAATGATAATCATTTTCCATTCAACTATTAAATGTTTTTTTATATGTGAATGAACAATGTCATGACTCATGAATCTAAAAATGTGTATATGTGAATGAACTAGTCTCATGACTAATGAATATAAAAAAGTGTATATTTACATGAACTAGTATCTTTCACCCTTAATTTTTATCAAATTATATAGAATGATATGCATCTATATGCTAAATTTGATAACTTGTATCTGAAATATATGTGTATGTGGAAAAGATATAAGTTTTGTCCCTATAAATTATGTGTATGCTAATGCATATGTACCCAAATATGTATGAATTTATGATAAAGTATCTATAAAGTGACTAAATATGCATGACATATTCCCTCATAATATGTATCAATGTGTCAATATATATAATGTATTTAAACCATTTGATATCTGAACCATTCTAAATCACTAAAATTTACACTTTGATCTTATTTTTTTCTCATTGATGCTTATGCTTATATGAAAATGTCACTATAATTCCCCCTTTTTGGGATGATGGGTGTATAATTTAAGTCATACATATCAAAATAATAGTTATATGTATAATATCATGTATAAATATATCATCATGTAATATCATGTGAACATATATAGAGTATGTCATCATACTAATTTGTGTATCAATCAAGGCATGTATGTAACATACTTTTTTCAAGGCATAT
This sequence comes from Torreya grandis, assembly GCA_037957365.1. NCBI lineage: Eukaryota > Viridiplantae > Streptophyta > Pinopsida > Cupressales > Taxaceae > Torreya > Torreya grandis. The sequence goes on along the minus strand of JARHVA010006337.1, from coordinate 109,154 downwards.
AAGTTCCATTTATAGATAAGTATATCAATAAAACATGGAGTATAAGGATATTTGAATAATAATACATAGTAAAAATGCATGATTTATATCATGACACCACTCAATGTTAGTAATCTCAATAAGTGGAACAAGCTTCAGTGTTAGTGTCAATATAAGGCTAAGGGACACATATAAGGGACATAAATATTTTGAAACAAATAAGGCCAAGGTACACATGCAAGGGGGCATAATTATGTTACAAATAAGGGACATAAAGGATGACACATCAATCAAGGCCAAGGGCCACATGCAAGGGACACAAAATGTCACAAATAAGGGATATCAATGATGTCACATCAAAAATTCTAATGACCTCACAAAATATACAAGCACTAGGTATCCTATCATGTAATAGAATAACAACATTAATTCCCCCTTTTTGGGATGATGGGTGTATAATTTAAGTCATACATATCAAAATAATAGATATATGTATAATATCATGTATAAAGATATGATCATGTAATATCATGTGAACATATAAAGAGTATGTCATCATAGTAATTTGTGTATCAATCAAGGCATGTATGTAACATACTTTTTTCAAGGCATATAAGTTCCATTTATAGATAAGTATATCAATAAAACATGGAGTATAAGGATATTTGAATAATAATACATAGTAAAAATGCATGATTTATATCATGACACCACTCAATGTTAGTAAGCTCAATAAGTGGAACAAGCTTAAGTGTTCATGTCAATATAAGGCTAAGGGACACATATAAGGGACATAAATATTTTGAAACAAATAAGGCCAAGGTACAGATGCAAGGGGGCATAATTATGTTACAAATAAGGGACATAAAGGATGACACATCAATCAAGGCCAAGGACCACATGCAAGGGACATAAAATGTCACAAATAAGGGATATCAAGGATGTCACATCAAAAATTCTAATGACCTCACAAAATATACAAGCACTAGGTATCCTATCATGTAATATAATAACAACATTAATAGAGCATATAACAAGAGAAATAGTCTACACCATCTATATGTATCAATTTCACATCAAAGTATAAAAGCATATCCATGTAGCACTATGTAAGATATGAGTAACTAGTAAGGAATGTGTAAGTAATATAGGTATCTCAACATGGTATAAATTTTCATAGAAATATGTAATCTATAATAATGAACCTTATGGAATAAGATGCCCTCAGTATCATCATAGCCAATGGGTATATGAAATTCCATCATTTTTATGTTCAAGAGTAACCTATATGTCCTAAGTTTCACTCATATACCATGAAATTATTGTGTATGAAATGAATATGAAATCTACCAAACATGTGATAAATAACATATGTAAAATAGTTCAAACTAGTAATCATATCAGATTAAGTTTATGATTTTATATTTTTTAATATTTTGAATGCTTGTGTATTTTTTAATTGTTTAATTTTTTGTATTTTTAAAATAGTTTAAAATGTGAGGACAAGTGTAAATGGTTATGAAAATATAATAATATGTGGGACCCAAAAAAATAAAAACATGTATCAAGATATAATTTACACTAATTGTGATAGCATGGCTAAAATAAAGAAAGTGAAAGAAAACAACAAGCCCCTATTGTTTATGTAAATCACAACAATGTAGCTGAAAAGTGTATGTGGATATAAGGATAATTGGGCCTCAAATGGGAAATAATCAATGTGTGTTCATGTGATATGTAAATGTATATTTATATGATCATGTAATCTAAATGGAAGCCATAAATTATGTTCACTATAATTATTATGGATAACTATTTAGGATATCTAGGTAAGTATAACAATCAAGAGGCAAGGGAAAAGTGAAAACAACTCCAAGGGATATAAAAATGATCAAGGCCAAAATTTGGGTAAAATATAGGATGATAACGAAGGATGATTAGAAAAAAACTCATTAATAATCTATTCACAATGACATGTGTCACAATTGATTAAAAGAGCTCATTCAAAGCTCTTGTATCTAGTGATGTAGTGCATCATTTCATTGGTATTGCATACACATAATATTCTTCACTTTATCTTTTATTGATGCTTTCTCTTGTAGTAACTTGTCAAACATCAATTCCCCATAAGTGTAGATCTTAAAGGGTTTAATAAGAAAGGGTTGGTAAAATATCATGGTGATTTTCAAGATATGTTTGTATTCTATCATGATTACACCATTGCTTCCATTAGTTTAGCCTCTTTAGGTTTTATTTCCATCTACCACTTCCATCTTATCCCTAATTAGTTATGCTAGTTTCTCTATATCTTATGGCATCAACTAGGATGATACCATTTTTGAATTTATTTTCCCCTTCCTTTATTTTATCAACCAACCTCATACATTTTTTATCTTATCTTTTGATATTTATATTATATTAACATGGCTTATATTATTTTGTGTCAACTAAATTCTTGCAATTGGGCCAGGTTGATATCATTACTTTAGAGTTTAAGATTGGTTTTGGGTATTGGATTAGTATATATATGGGTCTTATTTAATTAATATTCGATCATATAAACTCTATTTGTTTCTTTTAATCACATTTCTACCCTAAGTCTGATTTGGAGGATTTTTTGGTCTAGAAACTTATCTTAAGGAAGCTTGTCTTTTGGTGTCTTTGAAGATCAATAGGAGGAGTCATTAGGAGCTTTTATCTAAAGATAACTCAAGTTTTTATCCAACCATTTTAAGTCTCTAACCCACAACATATCTTGTAAATCTCTACTTGATTCAAGGGGAAGATTAATTCTCAATGGGTCTACCCCTAGATAAGTATTGTTAGCTCTATACTCATTCATTTATTTACTTAGTATATTAGATGTTGCTTATTTCCTAGTGAATGAATATGTGTGTGTGTGTGTATTATTTTATGCCTTCTCTACACCAAATAATCTTTTGTGGATATAGGATTGATTATACTTGTTATATTTCACTTTAACTTGCATACACCCCCATTTGGTTGACCATTGTACATTATCTAAGTACAATAATTCTAACCCTTCCCTTTAGTTTAGTTTAGTTTACCTGAATACTTACAATAATTTATTATAATCAACTTAATTTCATAGAGATATAGTGATATCTACATCCTTTTGTCATAGTCTTAGGCTTTGGAACTTTTTTCTCTTGATGCTTGCATTGTAGGTTAACCTTTTTTATATCTATTAAATTCATTGGTCATTACCTAATCATCAAATCATCATAGGATCTCTTTGATTAGTGTTATTTGAGTCCAAGTCTATTGAGATAAAATGGTTTTAGGTTAATCTTGGCCTATGCATAGAGGTACCATTTATCATATATCTCTATGCACTATATGTATATTAGGATTTGAATTTGAATCTAATTTTGGATTTTTAATCCAAGAATGTGCATCATGATACTTTTTTATTATCATGCTTAGTTTTATCATATGCATGTTGTCTATCATAGTATTCATGATAGGGTCAAAATTTTGATTATCAAATTTTTATGATCTTGGTTCTCCTAAATGTGTGTTGATCTAAATATTATTATTGTCAACAAGATATTGTATTTTGTGTCTTGATTTAAATATTTTATTCGTATAATGTTCTACAATATGTTGATAGTCACAATATGCATTTTCATCATTATTTTTTGGTGTAAGCATATTTGGATCAATATCTTGTAAAATAATACGTGTTATAACATTGAATTTGAGTAGCTTCTTTAATAGTATATGGGTAGATGATGGTAATATTAAAAATTAACTCTTTAGTGGAGCTAACATTTTGAGTTGATTGGTAGATTGTGATTCCCCTTGGATTTAAATTTTTTGTTCATTTTTTATCTGATGCCTTAAGTAATGATGAGATATAGTACTTGGAAGGATCATTATTTTCTATATATATATATATATATATAATGTCTCCCATGTCAAATGTAACACATATATGTAATTTAGATGGTATTGTATTCATAGTATGTATCCAAGGTCTCCCCAATAATATGTAGTAATGTGTATCATGAAGGGTGATTTTAAATAAGGAATGCATCTTATTTGGTACTAGTATCACCTCAACTAAAAAAAATTAACTGGTGGCCATAACTCATGCTCTAGTTTAATAATGATGTGATTTTATATGTTATGTTTTTGCATATCAATCCCTACTGTATTCCATAATGATATGTTGAAAATATTTTCAGCATATCTGGAATCAATAATGACTTATTTTATGATATTTTTTGATATCATAACCTAAATAAATAATTCATCATTTTAATCCATTGTATATTTAATACCTACATTATTTTGTAATTTTACCTTGATGTATATGCCATTAATAGAGAAATATTTTAGAGTGTCAAACATATGTGTGTCCAAATATTCAATATCAACTTCTATTAATTTTATGAAATTGGTATGTGTCTTTGATTTAATAATTTATAAACATACTATTTATCCAAGACCTTATCATCCATTTTGAGTAGATGTTGTAATGGGGTGAACATTTCCTTATGCATGTTTTTCCAATCCTTATCCTATATAACCTATTTTTTGTATATATCTGAATTCAAAAATGTATTGGTTCATGTTTGTATCTTTTTTACTACAGTTGATTTCATTACCAAGTGTTTGAATATTTAGAATCAAATTTTCAATAGCCTTACTTAGAGATTGTATATGTCCTTATAGAATCATGTTATAGATAGTATTTTTCATGTCTTGTTTATATATGAGGCTCCCCTATCTTTTGGGATAGTGGTGGTATGGAAATCTAATGACTTATCTTATGGACCATTGTATAAGACAATGGTTAGGTTTTTAATGGTATATAGGCATAAGCATACCAATGAGTACAGGTGAAAGGATGACCCATAAAATCAAAGGTAACATGTTAATAATCACATCTAATAGGATCTAAGGTTGGAGGTAAAATATTTTTTGTGTATGGATATCAAAAATTAGATCTAGAAACCCTATGACAAAAAATCTAAGAAATATTTTTTGTGTATGGACATAAGAAATGAAATTCGAACCCCTAGGAAAAAAAATGAACCTTAAGGGAAACATAAGGTTTTGATTTATTTTATATGTATATAAGTTTACCAATATATTTTTCCCTAATTTGGATTAATGTAATCAATACTAACCCTAATAATATAAAAAACTGTAGAATACTTCAAATTGAGATATATGGCATTTAAGCATACATCTAAATATAAAAAAATAAAATAAGTTCTAATGACTTGACAAGTGGCATATGATAAATATATTAAGTAAAAAAAAGATTGATTAATTGGATTTTATGGTTGAATATGTTATTTCGATTGTATTTTAGTAGTGAAAAATAGACTAAAATAGGTATATGATTCATCTAATTCTTGAACTATATTTTCTTTGCATAGGATTAATTACATTAGATCTTGGTAAGTTTTATCAATCGATACTAACATTTGATGGTTTGTATTAACCTATGAATAAATGAGGAACTATGACTATACAATCACCTTCACCTACATTTTCATGTTTTGTATAGGTGATCCCAAACCTTAATGATATTCAAAACTCTAGAAATTAACCTCCTTCACTTTGAAACTGTATGTGTGCTTGTGAGGGCTAGAAACCTACAAAATCTAAGAAAGTATAATGGGTTGATTTAAACATAATCACCCTATTTTTATGATTGACCATTGCCTATTTATATGATACTTTGAGGATGGAAATAAATCCATGTGTAGTTCTCCCATCTAGTGTTGTTTTGAAATTATGCACTTTATTATATGTATGCAACTAATGATTTAGATTTGATACTTTGATATGCTTTGATTTACATGGATTTAGTTTGTTTCAAATTTGGTTTTTGACTACTCATAGTGATAATTTTTTAATTTGGGAGGAATATAGTATATTTTCTCAATGTGCAATAGTGTATATGTGTGTTCCTTATAAGTGCCAACTCAGTTTTGATTAAGACCTTGATTTGTTTATATATGAGTATAATTGGTTAATTTGTCACACCATCAAAATTCTAGGAAAATGGGTTAACCATAAGGAAAGGTTTGATTTTTTAAAATTAAATCTTGCTAGGAGAGGGTCAATATTGACCAAATTTCATCAATATCAACTAGCAATACTAACAAAAATTGATGGAGCTAACATGTAGACAAGTGGACTAAATTAAGGGAATAAAGATGTATGTGTTGAATATTTATCAAGTTTAAGTAGACAATGAGGTTCACATATGTATATAATAGTAGAACAAAAATATAAAACTCATAAGATAGGATGCAAGTGTGATAGAATGGTCGATTAGTACCATGTTTATGTTCTATAGTTATGCATGGTAAATGTATGTCAAGATTTCCGTTTTCAATTACTTAATCCCATATTTTTATATCTACATATACACACAATTAATTTTCTTCTCCATCATCTAAATATATCATCAATCAATGTGATACATGTGTTTGTATTGAACTTAGTATACTCCATCAAAGTTACATGCACATCAATCCTATCTAACCCTCCTTATTCATCATCAACTCCTAGCTTAATTTTATTCATCATGTGTATTACCAAAAGTAATATTTAAGGTCTCCTAATGCATTTAGGGATTAGGGAAGAATAAATTTGAGGTATAATAATGTCATTAATGGATTCAAATCAAAATATTCCATCATTTTAATTCAATGTGTTAGCAATTTTAATAAATGCATTACTAACATAATGAATTTTATGAGAAGGAATAGTCGGTAAACCATCCATGAAAGGGTTAGGTCACCAATTACTCCTTTAAGTATTTTTCCATGTATGATTACCATAAGTTGTGAAAGTGTTGTAGGACACAAATTTAAAATCATCCCATAAGAATGGGCCATTAACATCAAAGTGAAGGGAGACCTTGATACCACAAAATAATTCTCATGTAAATGTGCCAGTAGCACTTTGGGCCATTGAAGATATATCTTTGTATATGCCACATAAAGGTTGTACATTACCTTCCTATTGTTTATCCCTAACCTAATCACTATTTATTCTATAAATATGTGATCCTTGGATCGAATTAACATATTTATATATTTTTAAAGGAAAACTTATAAGCCATTCGACTTGAATAAAAATAGTTAACTCATTATAAAATCAAAAATTTCAATAAATCATCAAATCATATTGAAAACTTCTAGTATACACCATATATTCACTATATCTATCATTGCACTGTGTTATAATTTGTAAATCAATTGGAAAACCAAATCAACACATATCCATATATTCACACATTCTTTGTAAAAGAAATAAAATTGAAACATCATTATCAAAATAATTATAATAACTTGGTGAAAGATAATTGTAACCAAAACATGCATAAGATAATTGTGCTCAACTATGTTATTTTCTTTGTCAAATTGAATTATTTAACAATGTAATAAAAATTTTAAATAAAAAGAAATAATTTTTACACAAATTATAAGATTGTCTCAAGCTTATCTATGATAGCATTATTCCTTTTTCAAACATGTTTAATTAAACAAACTTGATGAACTTCAATAGTATAATCAAAATGTATTATAATATAGGCCTTAATAATAATACCATAAACCATTTAATCTATATGAAATTGAGCATGAAACCTCATCATTACCATTATTAAAAATGAAAATTTTGCATCTTGGTTTTAGGGTTTCAAATAAAAACCAAACAATATCAATGAAGTCATTACTTACAGTTAGAAACCATGAAAATGAAAAGTGTACTTATTAATAGTGAAAGCTTCTTATTACATAACTAAAAATAATTCATCAAGAAACCAAACATATTTATATGCTAAAACCATTTAATTAAAATGTCCAATTGATTTTCCCCTGAAGAATCATGCATTTTTTTTCAAATTCTACAAGGTTTAAGTTATAAAAGTTTGATATCATGATCCAAAAATGTGAACAAATTATGTCTCATATTATGTCCAATGGTTCCAAACTTATGAATGCATAGAGCCTTACCAAAGCTAGGATCCTTCTCTAAATAATCACAAACCAGTATTAATATTTTAGACAATATGAAACTTTACATCAAATAGAATATTTTATCAATATTTTAATATTAATTTTTCTAAATAAAACCATAAAATTCAACCGCACATTTTTTTAAAATAAAATATATCCATTTTTTACATTGAAACCCATAGATGGTAATACAACTATTTCAATTTTCAATATTGAAATGGTGAATTTTTAGCATACCAATAAATGGGACATTAATTTTGAAATGAAAGGAGTTCCATGATAGAAAAATGAACTCAAAACATCTTTTTTTTAAAATGATAAATATCATACTCATTTTTAAATCCATAAACTATTCTGTTATGCAATGGAAAATTAAAAAAATAAAGTAATTTTTGAAGATCTAACCCAAAATATTTTATTTTCATTATCAATAAACTACACCATTTATACTATTATCATAATCTTGAAGAGAATACAATACATTTAAATTATATAAATGCTTTTTGGAAATACCAAAGGTACATGACTAGGGTTCAAGAGATGCTTGAATTGTGATTCAAAATTTACTCATTTTTTCTTGCAAAGGAAAATAACAACACAAACCCCAAAACATTATATTAAATTTTTTAACTAACCCTAGAAAAAATAAAACATCATTTTTGTTCGTTTATGGTTGAACAATAAATAAGAGTTCATTTATAAATCTAAATCAATTATGCAATCTAATAACATGATAAATCTTGCCAATAATATTAGTCTCATACTAAAAAATATATAACTTATTCATTTTCAACTTGAAATGAAACTTCATATTGTCATTCTAAAAATAAACAAACAAGGTTTTTAAATAATCAATAAATAAGTGCATTTCAAATAGAAAAGTGGGTGAGCTAAACTCAAACATTGTTTATTTTTCTAGTCAAAAACTAATTAATAACTTAAAATAAAATTTATTTGCATGTTGAAGTCTTATGTAGATGTTATTAATGGATTATATATCACCTCAATATTTTTCACTTAGAAAACTCAAACATTAGTTTTTCCTCTTAGTTCTCAACCTTTCCCACTTTTGGAAGTCTCACATCTACTCTACCTTGTGTGACCTCCTATCTTTCCCAAAATTCTTAAAATATGCTTATCTCATTCCCCTATAGGTTATGATCATGTACCTATTTTCTAACTACCAAGATGCAATTTTTAGCCCCAAAACCCTAAATCGACACTAATGTCCTACCCTAACACAAGTGTCAAATGCCCTAAAGTGATCTAATTTGTAAATGAAATGTATCCTAATAGTCAATCTAAGTGATTTAATGTGAGTTATTTCTCTAAATGGATTGATATAAATACAATATCAATCCTTCTTCATTCCTCACCTAGAAAATACCTAAGGCAACTTATCAAAACATTCAATCAAGCACTCGACATAACAAATCTTTCCTATTTTATCCTATTTTTATATTATTCATAAGGATAGCACATACATAGGCCTAAATTACTTAAGGATCAGCCCAAGAGCTATTTTTTCCAACATACTAGCTAAGTCAATGTTGTACTTATTTTTCACATATTTCATGATTCACATAGAAGCTAACATGTAGGGGAGAACTACATCAGTTTGAGGCCCTCTTTACATTATTGGCTATATAGGCAATGCTCATTAACAAAGGAGAACTAGGGGTCATCTTGACATTGTATTCCCATTAACCCCTTTTTTTAAGGTCATTTAAAGATAAAGAACTACGGTTTTATATCTTCATGAGGAGTGATAGTCCATGACCGAAATCTGAATGCACTAGAGTGAAGGTGAAGATAAACCAAAAAATATCTAGGTGGTTACATCCTTTTTTAGTAGGTATTCCATATAGGATAACTACATCATGTTTAGATAATAGCATTGATTAAACCATCCCAGGATAAGGCTAATGTCTATGGTTCTAGAGGCACCTAATCTAGAATTTGGTGATTATTTCAAAATATTCTTCTAGTCTACTTTCTACCTCTTCCAAATCCATAGCTATGTCAGCATAAGAAATAAGTACATCATTTCTTTATCATTTCCATATCTATCAATAGTTGTACTTACTATTTTTAACCTATCTTAGTTTAATAATTTTATTATATGTTATATCTATGTTTATCATCTAACTAGTTTGTTATAGAGATAGTTTATCACCTTGTGCCTTAGGCTATATCTATCCCCTTTAACCCTAGATAACTCCAAACTAGATTTTTAGGTTAAACATTTGGTGAAAACAACCTTTGAGCATAAAATCCTATGTGATTTATGGTTTTATGTCTCCTATTTTCTTTATTATTGTACTTTGTTATAAATTTTAAATATTTCATGTTAAATGTATAATAAACTAACATGCTAGGGTGAATCAGTAGTGGAAAATAATCCAATTCAATTTCCATACCCTTAAAATTACTTAATCAATCAATATAATAATTTATGAAGCATACAGATCATTCATAGTATTAAAAAATGAACATAATGGAAGATCACATACACAACAGAAGATCTACATGGGAAACCCTTTTGGTGAATAAAACCCACTCTCAATCCTAAAAACACATGGACTAATATCATATAAGATTATAAAAAAATAATATAATGATCAATTCCTTCTAATCATAACACTTTGATCAAGTCCTTTTGACCTAAAACCTTGTTCAAGTCTTTTTATTAAAGGTCTTTAGTGAAATCCTATTTCACAAAGAGCAACTGCCCCTAATGAAGATCAAATCCTTTAAAACCTCCTTGGAAAGAAAACTTCCACCTTAGAGCTAATGTCTTCAACACTTGATGATGCACCTCTAATTATTTGACCCCTACATAAACTCTCTCTCTTTATAAAATAATCCTCTTACATAGGCATGTCATAATCTCTCTCCTTCACTCAAATGGTCCTCATATGTACACTTAAATCTCTTCGCACAACTTCAATATGTAAGAGAACTATTATGGAAATAAAATAATGACCTATAAGTCATATAAATATTCCTCAATCTATTATACTCTTCAAATCATCCTTAAGTCACTCTACCCCTCCTTCACTCGACAAAACACACATATAAGCCTCTCTCCAATCTCTCCCAAAACTCTCACACTAGAGTCTAGAAATCATCATCTTTGATTTCACTATATATAGATATATCATGAATTATCAATTCCAAATTAATCCTTATCAACATAATACATTACTTCACCCTTAAGGCATCTCACATCAGTCACATTTAAGCATCTACACCGTTTAATAAGGCCCTTGTAGCTCTTATAGGTTTTATAGAGACATATCCACCCATTTAGCACACCATCAAACAAAAAAAACATAACACTTTCAAATACATGTTTCCACTCCTTATGTCCCCTTAAACATCCTCAAATGATCATGGTCATCTTATCTCACTTTTTTGTATGCTCCAACAACTCAAACAAAGAACTTATACATAGGAGCATTATTACTGAACAAATAGTCAACTTATTTAGCATTTTTCATAATCAATATAGATTTATCACACCTCTAAAATAGTCATAGATCATTCTCATTTAGTATACAACACTCATAAATATAAAATTCATCATGAGACATCGAAACAACATCAAAACAAGCTTAAATATCCTTCTGGAGTCATTTGCAAAATAAGCATGAACACATAGTCAAATTTGAACATTATCATCTTTGATTATACACACTTCTAGATCTTTAAATTAGGTTCATTAAGTGAATCATATTTTACTCTTTATCTTTTATTTTTACATCACCAATAAATTAACTTCTATTGAAATATATGGATAAAATATAGAGCTCTAGTCTTTCCCTCTGTTATATTCAAATATTTGAATTCAAACAGTCATAGTTAACCTTCGAACATAATGCTCAAGTCTTGTGTCCTCTTAGCAATGGATTACTATCACACCATCAATCTTATATGAAATTTATTTCATAGTCTACCAAAGACAAATTTTAAATATCTGACAATTGACATTGTCTCATGTAATCTAGAAACTTTGATTCAATGCACTTTGTCGATCTCTATAGATCAGTCAGGTCTTTAGCAATTAATGCTCACTATTTGATAAATTTGTATGAACACCTACTTTTCATTAGACCCTTATCTTATAGTTTTACTCATTTATTAAACATTATATCCTATACTATCGATCTTTCTTCATATTTAATTTGTGCATAAATGACTATGGGGACCCTTTTAATATGCCTGGAATGCCAACTTTGCACCTCAATAAATTTTTCTATTCTTACTTGCATGATCTCAAATTTGGACCAGATGATATCCTCACATAGGAGAATCTAAAAATATAACAAATAAATTCTAGAACTATCATACATGAAAGATATAAAACCATTAAAAATCCTTCTCGAGATCTTGTCATAGAGCCAACTATGTAAAAAAAAATTGGGAGACCAACTTTTCTCCTATATAACTTTTATCACGCTTCAGTGCATGATCTCAAATTTAGCACATATCAACTATGATCAAAAGTGAACAAACCCATATTATTATTTTATCTTGAAAAATTCACACATTTAATATATAACACCATAAAATGCTCACTTGGCTCTTTTTGTCATATTACAAAATTGGCTAAGTATGGAAAAACATAGTCAAACTGCCTGGGAGCCCAATTTTGTATAAGTATATATTTTGACATGCTTCAGTGCATAATATAAATTTTAGAAAAATTAACTAGGTCTAAAACTAAACAAAAAAAATATGATCACATTCTCTTGAAACATTTGCACATGTGAGATATTCCATCATCAAACAACTTGATTCTTTTTATCCACATTGCAAATTTGGCTAAGTATGGGAAAATAATGAATTCTGACTAAGAAGCCAAATTTTCACCCTCATATATTTGACCAAACTTTGATGCATGAATTTAAATATGACACATATAAAATAGGGACTAATTTTATCACAACTATATGACCAACTCCCCTTGAATCATCCACACGTGGCAATGGTGATGTCACTAAATTACCTACTCAGATTTTTTGCCAGTAGACCCAAATTGTTTAGATGAAAACTATGGATTAACAGATGAATTCCAATTATGCACAAAATATCTCAAAGCATATATAACATCTTGGGTACCTATTTCACATTATCCATACTCCAAACTCATCCCTAATCATCTCTAAATAGTCAAACTAAAAGATCAACCAAGCCAACATAAAGCACACTATAACAAGCACATTGCACACTTTGTCATTTTTACTTAGGCTATCAAAGCACTTCATCCATTCACAAAAACACCTCCATGACATTTCCATCATAATATTTATTACTCTCTAATAATATCCACATTTGTCATTGATGTCAACATACATCATATATAGCAATATACCACTCACCTTCTCGCTCTTCAAGCATTCTCACAACAAGAAATTTCTCCACCTGACACAATAATGAAGTGGGAACCAAATGATCTTGAGGACAAAAAAATACCATAAATAGGAAAGGACCATCTTATAAATATGATACAAACTCCCCCTTAACTTGACCCTACCTTTTCTTGCTTTGATAAACTGCCTCATACTCCATGCCAACACTCTTCTTCACAAGCATAAAAACTAATGAAGATAGAACACACAAAACATTAAAATCTAATCGAAATCACCAAGAAACATCTTATAGGGACTCCCCCTAATAAATTTGATAAATTATATCACTTGAGCATCTTCGAATCTCCACACACCATTAGGAACGACCACGTAGGCTTACTAGCATTCTTTCACAAACTACCATAAGGAACACCAATAAAACTTCATGACACTCACCAAAAGAAAAATTATCTCAATCAACCTAATAAATCTACATGAAATAATCATACCTTGCTCTTTGGGAATAACTAAGATAAAATAACTCTTCTTCACATTAGGCCTATCTTAGACTCTTTGTAGCCCTACCTAGAACTTGAAGAGTCCACACCTTTTGGTAAATACATCTTCAAAACCTAAAAATTAAAATATAGATTAATCTCATATACCCTCTCAAGGACATTAATTTTTAATAACAATCTCATCCTCTACAACATACTTCTTTCACAAACCTACTACCCAATTAAGCCTCCAATTTGATAAAAACATGATTAACTTGAGGACCATAAACATTCAAATCTATGTGAAGATTGATTTGGAAACCCATTTGGATCATTGAACATATTAATAAGTCTCAAACCTCAACTCATAAGGTAGACTACTTTTCTAGTAGAGCCCAAAACCCTAGAATCTTGAAACAAACAAAGTCAACACAATACCTTCCAGCCAATGTCCACATCTAAAACTTCTTATACACCTGGAGACAACCATTACACACTTTTGGACCAAGATTTAATCTTCCAAACCATTAGGAACCTTGACTTACTATAACTCATTTTAGGACCTATATACTTGTTGATGCAGCTGATTGCACCCTTGGCAAGAGGCTGAGCTCCTGCCTTCCATGCATCACAATGGAAACTCCCCTCTTACCTGTGGGCCTGGCAAAACTAGGGGGAGAGTCTCTAGATAAGGGCTAGCTCCCTTTGATGTATCTCTAAGGTCCTATATTTCCGACTACTAACAAATAAATGAAAAAGGGGGGGTTGAAAAGGGAGAAGGATGCTGAAAATAGAACCTAAACTAAAGCAGTGATACACCAAAATAGTTGATCTACCTAGCTTGAACCTACACTTTCCACCAAGAACAAGCTGATATACACTTCATTTGATATGAGAAACTCTTCTACATCAGTGAGCTAGGGGTCCTCTAGAGATATAGGAGGAATAACTATCAAAGGTGTTCTGAGACACTCTATGGTAGCCTATTCACATATGCCTATACTCTGTTGTAGACACTTCTGAAGAAGAAACTTCACAATGCACTAGACATGCTGGAATCATTCTATGAAAGCATAAAAGAAAATTAGTTAACATAAAATGAAAACATAGACATATGCAAAATTCCAAACTCAAAATGGATGTAAAAATGCCATCTTGATTCAAGGTAAAATCTAGTAGGGCTCTACCTTACAAGCTGAGAGATATCTGGGTAGAGTTTTGCCTTATAGGCTAAGAGATCTCATCTCAAAAGAGAAGTTTACAGTATATATAGAGAGAAGAATTAAATTCACCCCATTTGGAAAAGACATGGCACCATTTTACAATTTGGCCCATGTGTGTTGAGAGCATTGGGAAGAGGAAGCCACTGAAAAAGGATGATGTGTCAATTTTTAGTCTTGACTTTGGCATTCAAACATTAATGTTAAAGCGTGTGCTACACCTCCTTTTCTACAAACAAAACTACTCCTCCAAGATATTCACATGGTTTATCTGCTCATTAATGTAAAGTGGAGAAAATAGGTCATGCCATTCATTGTTTGCACCCCTGGATGACCACTTGGTAGATACTATGTAAACCATTAGAGTAACTCCTTTAGTTGACACCTTCCTTTGCCACTTGGACTATTTTGTCCATTTTTGCACTTTGTATCTTCCTGGCTTTGTCTTTTCTAGCTCCTTTGGCCCTTGGGGGGCTATCTTCCTAGCCTTGCTAGCTCTTTGGGCTTTTCTCTCAGTGGTTCTTCCTTTTGGCCTTAAGGCCTTTAAATGCATTTAGGTCCATGCTCAGGTCTTTAAATATCAACAGCTATTTCATTTCTATAAATTTGATGTTCACACATCTGTCACCATCCTTGGCAAT
This sequence comes from Torreya grandis, assembly GCA_037957365.1. NCBI lineage: Eukaryota > Viridiplantae > Streptophyta > Pinopsida > Cupressales > Taxaceae > Torreya > Torreya grandis. The sequence continues at coordinate 93,451 of JARHVA010006337.1, read as the reverse complement.
TCCTTCAACTTTTTTCCTTTGCTTCAACTTTTGAGAAAGGTCCTTTTGGTAGCTAAGAGTCCCCCACAAGGGCACCTGCCCTTCGGGGTCCTTCTATAGCCTTGCTCCTCAAATCCTTTAGATAAAATGTCTGAAGGAATTCCTTTAGAGATTTTGTCTAAAGGATTTCTTCCTTTGTTTTTTTTGCTTATTCCTTTTTCCATCATCTTTTCTTTTGGCCATTTTTCCTATAAACAAAATGTCCACAAGAATTATTTTGATCACTTACTTTCAGAATCCTTATTTAGGTTCTTTCCCCATGGCTCTTTCTCTAAATTTATTCAAACTTTTTATCTGAAGGAAATCCTTCGGACAAAATTCTGAAGGAAATCATTTCCTGCTTTTGCCTTAGTCTTTTTATTGTCGTGGGATTTTATTTCAAAGGATTTCTTTAGATAAAATGTTTGAAGGAATTCCTTCAGGCATTTTGACTAAATAAATTCTCCATCTCTTGCCTTAAACAAAAATGAAGGAATTCCAACTTTTCTACCTTAAACAATTTTTTTGAAGAAAAACTTACCCTTTTGGCCTTCTCTTTGATCCCTTTACAATTATTCCTTGCCCTCCGCAAGGGCACTAGAATGGTCCCTTTTATGCTTGGACACCCTCCACAAGGGCACTAGTACTTCGAGAGACTCTCTTGAACCCATTGATTCAACCAACTGGTTGAACCAACAATGGTTCAATAGTTTAATGGTTCAATGGTTTAATGGTGCATCCTGCTCATTCAATTTACTGTTTGAACCACCTACTTCGAACCATCTAATTTGAACCATTTGATTAAACCAAACCTTTGAACCAAGCTAACTAAACCAAGTCATTAAACCAAACCTTTGAACCAAGTCGACTGAACCAAGTCATTAAACCAAACCTTTGAACCAAGTCTTTAAACCAAACCTTTGAATTGATTGGCTAAACCAAATGATTGAACCAAATATTGAACCAACTGATTGAATGGTTCAATGGTTCAAAGTTTAAAATTCTTAACTCTTGGAAAGATCATGTCATTGAACCCCAACGTTGAACAACTTTTCCAACCTTAAGGAAAAGTGTCTTGAATCATTTTTTCACTCTCTTTCCTTGTGAATTTCTTTAGACAAACTATTCGAAGAAGCTTTGTAAAATCCCTTTCATTATTTGAACTGGTTCATCTTCTACCAAAAGACTTGTGTAACCCAAATTCAACTAGCTCAAAATAGCAAGGAAAGAAGGGGACCAATTTTGGCCTACTAGACCAAAAATGGTCAACAAATTGGTGACTCCCAGGGGAAGCATGCCTACTATGCTTAGAATCCAATTGCCTTAAAGTCCATTGGGCATGGAGTCAGAACGCAACAACCTTAATAGATCTAAGAATCAATCATGAAGCTTTTACCCCAAACACAAGGGAAACACACAAGAGGCTAAAAACACTAGTTCTATAAATAACACTTATGGAAAATAGGGAAAGAAAACTAAAATTTGAAAGCAAACTACTATATACAACTAACTAGGTATATTTTCCTCCCTCCTAAATCAAAGGGAAAATTTCTTAAGTCCCCTTCCTAGCAAGAAAACTTATGATGCCAAACAAGTGGCTAAATGGAATGGAGACTTGGTGACCTACTCCTCTTCCCTGCCACCTCGATTGGCTTACATCCAATTAGATCATATTCAAACATGCTCCCAACATATATGTACTCTTCTTATTCTTGTAAGCTTGTCAAATGCTGGTCTTTCATGTTGGTACATCTCATCAAGAAATCAATGACTATTGGCTCATCACCATAAGCCCTTTAATATGCATAGCTTCTTTGCAGTGCATCATGGTTTGACTCATTCCCTTCTGTTTCATTGAAGACTCTGTCAAATTCATATTTTGCTCCCTCATGGCTTTCTTGAAGAAGGGTGACTATTATGATGTCTAAAATGGAGTCACAAATTGATTGCTCATCCCACAGAACATCACCCTTTTGTTCAAGGTTCTCTTCTTCAAAGCTTGCCTCAAGATGGACCAACCTCTCCTTTTCCTGTTTAAGGATTAGAGTCTCTTGTTATTCAAAGACATCCTCCTAATCCTCCTCCAACTTAGTTTCTATGTCATGATCATCTTCCTCATCAAAGTAACAAGGAAGTTCATAAAATAAGGGAAGAGAGAGCTCACCATACTTACGTTCCTCTTCATATTGCTAGAACATCCACATGTATGCATGACCTATGTCTTCCCCATTAATGATGATGTATTCAAAGGGATCCTTCATGATGATTTCATTTTCTTTAACATCCATGATAGCCTCTTGGGAAACTGTGAATTGGATCTTCTACTCTTCACTTGCCTCCTACAAAATAGGTTCCTCCTTGAGAAGGGATGAAGTGGAAGGCTGGAGATTAAAACCATGTGGAAGAAGAGGCAGTCCTTGAGATAAAATCAAATGATTCTCCTCCTACTATTTGGATAGCACTTCATCTATATTAGATGTGGTCTGATATCTCTCTTGGAGGTGTGTAGATGGGGTGTGTTTAGACATGGATTCTACTATTTGGTTTGAACCGTCCATCACACATTGGTTGAGGAATCTCGCTTTGGACTCCAACTTTGCAATTCTCTTGGCTATATTTTATTGGAAGAGCCTTTCTTGGAGGTCACAAGCATCATCATGATGAGTAGGAGCAGGTTTTTCTTCTTCAAGGTTTTTAGCAAAACCTTTCTCCTCCTCCTTCTTGCCCCATGATTCTATTGTTTGCTTCCAAATCATGACCTTGGGATTGGAACTTTCCCCTTGTAAATAGGTAGTAACTTTATCCTCTTCAAGGTCCTGAGATGGTTCATGTTATTCCCTCTTCTAAATTGGAATCTTGACATCATGCTGAAAGACTTGAGGAGGTTGAGAAAGACTAGGAAGGGTCTACTCATGCATAAGAAGAGTTGCTTCAAGAGAGACATGTTGGTTCATGGCATTCCCTTCAAAAGAGGATTCAAAATCTAAGGAATTGAGAAGGTTCATCTCCACGGGGGGTCACTCTAGTTCCCTTTGATGCTAAAAATCTAGGCATAAGGGGTTAAGAGTAGGAGTGATTAATGAATCAGATGAGCTAGAGTGAGCAAGTGTTATTTAGTAGAAAGTATTTGGTGCATAAGAGGGGGCTTTCTTTAGAATAGGAGGGGGCACACAAGGCTGACTGCCTTTGATGAAAGGACTCTTCCATTTTTCTACCTCTTTCTCCATGGAATGTAAGGCCTAAAATTTCTTAAACAAGCACTCCTCTTTGTACATAAGATCTTGTTGATGTTTATACTGCTCATCCAATCTATTTATTTCCATCACCTACTTCTCAAACTCTAGTGCTACTTACCTTATTATTGAAGGGAAACTAGGAGAGTTGCTTGAGGTGATTCCATGAACATCTTGAGCTTGATCATCATTAAATGAAGGAAAAAAGGGCCCATTATGCTGAGCAAAGTTATACATACAAAAAATGTGATCTCTTGATGGTACCAGGACTGGTTAACCAGTTGATTCAACTCAAAGTCACCATTGGTGTTGATAAAAAGCCTCCTAAGGCTGGTTGGTTGAAGACACACCAAAATTCTTCAACTCTTTGGATAAAAACTAGTTGGTCCCATTGAGCATGCCAAAAACTATTGATGTGATGGATTTCACCCTTGGCAGGAGGCTGAGCTCTTACCTTCCATGCATCATAATGAAAACTCCCGTTTTGCGTGTGGGCCTGGCAAAATTAGGGAGAGAGTCTATAGATAAGGGCTAGCTCCCTTTGATGTATCTCTAAGGTCTTAGATTTCCTACTACTAATAAATAAATTTAAAGGGGGGTTGAAAAGGGAGAAGGATGTTGAAAATATAACCTAAACTAAATCAGTGATACACTAAAATAGTTGATCTACGTAGCTTGAACCTACACTTTCTACCAAGAACAAGTTGATATACACTTCATTTGATATGAGAAACTCTTCTACATTAGTGAGCTAGGGGTCCTTTAGAGATACATGGAGGAAGAACTATTAGAGGTGTTTTGAAACACTCTATGGCAGCCTATTCACATATGCCTATACTCTGTTATAGACTCTTCGGGCAGACTTGCAGAAGAAGAAACTTCACACTGCACTAGACATGCTAGAATCATTCTATGAAAGCATAAAATAAAATGACATAACACAAAATGAAAACATAGACATATGTGAAAGTGCAAACTCAAAATGGAGGTAAAATTGATGTCTTGATTCAAGGTAAAATCTGGCAGGGCTCCACCTTACAAGCTGAGAGATATCTTGGTAGAACTTTGCCTTACAGGCTAAGAGATCTCATCTCAAATGAGAATTTTACAATATATAGAGAGAGAAGAAGTAAAGGTGCCCCATTTGGAAAAGATGTTGGCACCTTTTTACAAGTTGGCCCATGTACATTGAGGGCATTGGGAAGAGGAAGCTGCTAAAAAATGATGTTGTGTTGGCTGCCAGTCTTGACTTTGGCATTCAAACATTAATGTGAAATCATGGGTTGTGCCTCTTTTTCTACAAACAAGACTGCTCCTTCAAGATATTCACATGGTTTGTCTACTCATTAATGTAAAGTGGAAAAAATAGGTCACATCATGCATTGTTTGCACCCCTTGATGACCACTTGGCAGATACTATGTCAACTGCTAGAGTAACTCCTTGAGTTGACACCTTCCTTTGCCACTTGGACTATTTTGTCCATTTTTGTATTTTGTCTCTTCCTAGCTTTGTCTTTTTTGGCTCTTTCATCCCTCAGGGGGCTATCCTCCTAGCCTTGCTAGCTCCTTGGGTTTTTCTCTCAGTGGTTCTTCCTTTTGGCCTTAAGGCCTTTGAATGCATTCCAGTTTGCACTCAGGTCTTTAAAGATCAATAACTATTTCATTACTATAAAGTTGGCATTCGTGCACCTATCACCATCCTTGCCAATTCCTTCAACTTTTTTCCTTTGCTTCAGCTTTTGAGAAAGGTCCTTTTGGTAGCTAAGAGTCCCTTGCAAGGGCACCTGCCATTCAGGGTCCTTTGGTAGCCTCGCTCCTTAAATCCTTCAGACAAAATGTTTGAAGACATTCTTTCAAATATTTTGTTCAAATAATTTCTTCCTTTGTTTTTTCCACTTATTCCTTTTTTTGTCAGCTTTTCTTTTAGCCATTTTCCCCACAGACAAAATGTCTGCAAGAATTATTTTGATCACTTACCTTCAGAATCCTTCTTCAGGTTTTTTCCCCACAGCTCTTTCTCCAAATTTCTTCAGACTTTTCTTCGAAGGAAATCATTTCCTCCTTTTGCCTTTGTTTTTTTATTGCCATAGGATTTTCTTCTGAAGGATTTCTTCAGATAAAATGTTTGAAGGAATTCCTTCAAGAATTTTTTTGAAGAAATTATCCATCTCTTGCCTTGAACAAATTCAAAAGAATTCCAACTTTTCTACCTTGTACAATTTTTCTAAAGAAAAACTTACCCTTTCAACCTTCTCTTTGATCCCTTTGCAAGTGTTCCCTACCCTCTGCAAGGGCACTAGAATGGTCCCTTTTATGCTTGACTTCCCTCCATAAGGGCATTGGTCCTTTGAGAGACTCTCTTTAACCTTTTGATTGAACCATTGATTGAACCAACCGATTGAACCAACAATGGTTCAATAGTGCATCCTACTCATTCAGTTGGCAATTTAAACCACCCACTTCAAACCATCTAATTTGAACCATTTGATTGAACCAAACCTTTAACCAAGCTAACTGAACCAACTCATTGAACCAAGCTAACTGAACCAAGTCATTAAACCAAACCTTTAAACTGACTAACTGAACCAAATGATTGAACCATCTAATTGAACCAAATATTGAACCAACTAATTGAATGGTTCAATGGTTCAAAGTTCAAACTTCTTAACTCTTGGAAAGATCATGTCGTTGAACCCCAATGTTGAACTACTTTTCTAACCTTAAGGAAAAGTGTCTTGAATCATTTTTTTGCTCTCTTTCCTTGTGAATTTCTTCAGACAAACTATTCAAAGAAGATTTTTAAAATCCCTTTCATTCTTTGAACTAGTTCATCTTTTGCCAAAAGACTTGTGCAACCCAAATTGAATTGGCTCAGAATAACAAGGGAAGAAGGGGACTGATTTTGGCCTACTGGACCAAAAATGGTCAACAATACTCATAAGCACAAACTAGGAAACCTAAGAGCAAAAAAAATATTCAATTTGACTTCAACATACCTTTGAAACACAAAACCACTTGGAGCATTCTAGAATAAGGTCAACATACCTTTCTATGTAAAATTATTACATTGTCAAATAACAAACCCTCTTTTCCATCTAGGAACCTTCAATCTAAACCTATATACTATTCTAACTAAAAAACACCACAACAACACTTGCTTCTCCACTTAAAAAAGAGTCTCTTAACAAGCATAGATAGAGACACCCTCTAAACCTAAATGCTCTAAAGAAAAAACAAATTCTCATATTCCATCTCCTCCTTAATTGAAACTTATAGTTCTTGATGTTCTTCTTTGGCTTTAGATAAATAACTTCCTCAACTAATACAACATTCTCCTTTTCTTCTATGATTGGATTATCAATACATGGAGACAACATATATTCATGGCATACCTCTTCATCTGAATAATATTCCTTGCATCTTAGAACCTCATCATTAGGTATAGACAATTGATGTTCCTTGCATGAAGTTTTCTCAACAACAACAGGATGTTCACTTTGATCAATACTTACCTCATAACTAACCTTAACCAATACCTTGGTCTTCTCCTTGAGCTTGGTCTCTTCATTTTCAACATGAATAGACAATGAGACCTCTTGGGATTCTTCAACTTCTGAATCATTCTCCACCATAGAAAATAGATTACTTAGACCTATAAACTCATCATGATTCATAATTATCACCTTTGGTTTCCATGAGTTAACTTGCCTTCCTCTTTGTACTCTAGGAGCATGATTAAAACTATTTTGACTTGTAGGCCTTTACTTACATAACCTAGAAATGTGACCTCTCTATTCACAATTGAATCACACCATAATTTGCGCAAAAATCTCATTCTACCTTACCAAATTTAGATAAAATCTTGCAATTTTTCATAGTTCATAACAATTGTAGCACTCAATATCTCTTGAATGAAACTCAACTCTTCTTACCTTAAATGGATAACATTTTTCAAAGTGTCCCGCATCATGATAGTTGAGACACTTAACCTTACTTACACTTTTTTATTGATGACCCCCATCATATTTCTAAGAAAATTCATTCTTAATAGGTCTTTTACATTCTCTAACTCTATGCCCAAACTAATTATAAGTATAGCTAAAATTGAGTATATGACACATTCTAGTTTTAAGTAAACTTTATACCAATTGAATGTGTCTTAGTGCAAATCTATTATATTATCAAGTATGACTTATTTTTAAAAAATTGTCAGATCATGAAACATTTTTTGTGTTTCATTCTTTTTATTTGGATCAAATTTTATAATTAAAACATACTTATCAACATAGCATTTGGTTATTTGATCTATTTTGTATTCATTATTCTAGCACCTTCATTCCTTTTCTAATGATTTGTCTTCAAAGGTTGATTATCCTTGTTCACATTAGTCTTCATCTTGTCTTGATTTGTAGTCTTTGGTACTTCTTTGTATCTAAGACTAGTCTTATCACTTGCATACTTTTGATCATTCATAATGTTATCTAGATTACTTGGTCTCTTTTTAAATCTCACAAATTAAATTACCTTACTAGATAACTTATCTAACTCAAATTTTAATGACTCATTTTCAATTACATGCCTTGCACATTCATCAACTTTTAGGCTTGTAGATAGAATTGTCAATCAGCAACTAAGATGCTTGACCATATCTTTATGTTCCTTTACATCTTCATCCATTCTTTCCTCAAACACATTGAATTTTTCCTCAAATTAATTAAGTTTACATTTCATCTTCTTATTGATCTTCTTCTCAAAATTCAATTCTTCATGAGCATTTGTCAATGCAGTCTCATAGTGCACCTCATATTCATCATCATCTAAATCATTCCAAGTAGACCCCTTATAATGTGAGAAACTACCTTCCTTAGCCATGAATAGATATTCATATTCAACATGACCATCATCTTCATGATCATACTCTGAGTCACTATTTTTACTCTAATCTAATGAGCTATAATCTTCTTTAGTGTATAGACTCTTCTAGTCTTTAAAGTACGTATTGTTAAGCCTTTCTGAAACCCTTTTTGATTTTATCAAACCTAAATGATCTCTTTCCATGATCATGACCTTGATCATGCTCTTCATCATCATATTTCTTATACTTATGAGGGCAATTATTATCAAAGTTTACTATCTCACCACAATTGAAGCATTTGAGGGGTAGATTACCTTTATACTTGCCTAAACTTGTTCTCAATTTCCTTAAAATCAAATTAATTAGTTCATCCTCATCTATATCAGGAATATCATCCTATTTTAAATTCTTACCTTATAACTTCTTTGTCTTCATTTTAGTCTTGAAATCTACTCCCTTCCTTGGTGGTATATCATCATTCTTTCTCATCTCATAGACATTAAGTTTGTCATGTAGTTGATCCATACTCAACTTAGTAAGGTCATGACTCTCTTCTATAGAAGATACTTTCAAATCAAACTTGGGGGATGAGACCTTAATACCTTTTGAATTACAATATCCTCTTCAAGGTTTTATCTAAGACCTCTAATGATTTTCACAATCTCATCAACTTTCTACATAAAGGATGCCATAGTATCTTCTTCATTCATCTTGAGACATTCAAATTACCTATGAGTCTGTAACTTTACCAACTTAACCTTTGAATATCCTTTAAAAATAGTCTTCAAATTATCCCATATTTCTTTGGTAGATGTACAATGAATTAATTTGGTGAACTTATTTTATATAAGACCATAAGTGATAGAACTTATTGCCTTATAATTATTATCAAACAACTTCTTATCTACAACACTAGATGGAGGAGTAGTAGGAAAAACATAACCATCCACAATAGATTCCCATACATCAAACCCTAGGGACATAATGTATGTCCTTATCTTATTACTCCAAAACTCATAATTGGATCCATTGAATATTGGTGATTTCTTAGTATAAAAACCACCTTCCACATTTTGACTAGCCATTATATCTTGGATCACCTTCAAGTTGTTAAGCCTTTACTAGAGGAGCTGATCTGAGATTAATTGTTAGAGGTACAATCCATTAGTGGGTGAATCAGTGGTGGAAAATAATCCAATTAAAATTCTAAACCCTTGAAAATATTTAATCAATTAATATAATAATTCATGAAGCATACAGATCATTCATAGTAGTGAACAATGAACAGAATATAAGATCACATACACAACAAAAGATCTACATGGAAAACTCTATTGGGGAATAAAACCCACTCTCAAGCCTAAAAAAAAATGAAATACTATCCTATAATATGATCATGAACAAGATATTTATCAATTCCTTATGATAAAAAACCTTTGGGTAAGTCATTTTGACCTAAAACCTTGATCAAGTCCTTTTGATCAAAGGTCCTTAGTGAAACCCCATTTCACAAGGAGAAACTACCCCTAAGGAAGATCAAGTCATTGATACCTTCTTAGAAAGAACACTTTCACCTTAGAAATAATGTCTTTAACACCTGATGATGGACCTCTAATTATCTTACCCATACACAAACTCTCTTTCTTTCTCAAACAATCCTCTCACATAAGCATGATACAATCTCTCTCCTTCACTTAAATAGTCCTCATATGTACACTCAGATCTCTTTTCAAAACTTCAATCAACAAGAGCACTATTATGCCAATATAATTATAACCTATAGGTCATATAAATAGTCCTCAATTCATTTTTTTCTTCAACCCATCTTTAGGTCACTCTACCCTTCCTTCTCTCCACAAAACACACACACAAGCTCTCTCCAATCTCTCCCAAAACTCTCACACTAAATTCTAGAAATCATCATCTTTGATTTCACTATATATAGAGCTATCATGAATTATCAAGTCCACATTAATCCTTTTTAGCCACATTTCATTCCTTCACCCTTTAGGCATCTCACATCTGTCACACTTAAATAGTTACACCTTTTAATAAGGCCCTTGTAACTCTTATAGGTCTCATAAAGACCTATCGACTCATTTATCACACCATCAAAAACAAAAAAAACATAGGAACACTTTAAAATAAATTATTCCACTCCTTATGTCCCCTTTGACATCCTCAAATGATCATATTGATCTTAACTAAATTATGTGTATGCTCAAACAACTCAAATAGAGACATTATACACAATAACATTATTACCAAACAAAAAATAAAATTATTCATGATTTTTCATACTCAATATATATTTATCACACCTCTAAAACATTCATAGAGCATCCTCATAGAGTCTACAACACTCCAAAATAGAAAATTCATCATGAGTCATCAAAACAACATCAAAATGAGCTCAAATATCCTTCTCGAGTCATTTCTAGAATAAACACAAACAAATAGTAAATTTTAAACATAAATTTATTTTATTTTACACACTTCCAAATATTCAAATCAGGTTCATTAGGTGTACCATGTATTCCTCTTCATCTTTGCTTTTTATAGTGGTAGCAAATTCAACATCTATCAAAAGATATGGATAAAATATAGAGCTATAGTTTTTCCCTTTATTATTTTCAAATATTTGAATTCAAATAGTCACAATTAACCTTCAAACACAATGCCTAAATCTCATGTCTTCTTAGCTTTAGATCAATATCCCACCATCAATATTGTGTAAACTTTAATACATAGTTTACCAAAGCCAAGTGTTAAACATCTAACAATTGACCTCATCTCATGCAATCTAGAAATTTTGACTCAATGTGCTTTGTGAATCTCTATAACTTAGTCAGGTCTTTAGTGATAAATTCTCATCATTCAATCAATTTTTATGAACACATATTTGTCATTGGATCTTTATCTTGTACTTTTGACTAGTTTTTAAACATTATGCACTTGTCCTCATCTCATTTCTTCCTATCTTATTAGAGAAACATGCACCATCGATCTTGATCGATATTTAATTTTTTTATAAATTACTAAGTATGAGGACCCTTTCAATATGCTTATAAATTCAACTTTGCACCTCAATAAATTCTTTTGTGCTTACTTGCATGATCTCAAATTTGGACCACATGATCTCCTCACATAAGAGAATCCAACCATATAATAAATATCTCATATAACCTTCATGCATGTAAGATATAAATATATTATAAATCCTTCTCAAAATCTTATATCATAGAGACAAGTATGTCAAAAAAAAATTGGGAGACCAACTTTGTTCTTATTAAACTTTTGTTGTATTTTAGTGCATGATCTTAAATTTAGTGAAAATCAACTATGATCAAAACTAAATAAACTTATATGATCAATTTATGTTGACATCCTCACATGTTCAATATATAACAACATCAAATTTCTCACTTGGCTCCTTTTTCCATATTGTAAAATTGGTTATGGAAAAACATAGTCAAACTACCTGGGAGCCCCACATTGCATAAGCATATATTTTGACATTCTCAAGTGCATGATCTAAATTTTACCAAAAATAAACTATTTCCAAGACTAAACAAACCCATATGATCACCTTATCTTTAAACATCCACACGTGTGATATATTCCATCATCAAACTGCTTACTCAACGCTTTCTGGCCATATTGCAAATATGGCTAAGTATGGGAAAACAATGAATTTTGACTGAGAATCTAAATTTACACCCTCATATATTTTTCCTTTATTTGATTCATGAATTGAGACATGACACATAATAACTAGGGACTAATTTTATCATAACCATAGAACCAATTCCCCCTAATTGATCCACAAATGACAATGGTGATGTTACCAAATTGCCGAGTCAGATTTCTTTCCATTGAACCCAAAGTGTCTAGATGAAAACTATGAACTACCAAATTAAATCCACTTATGTACACAAGCTATAAAATCATGTATGAAATTTTAGGGACCTATTGAACATTATCCATACTCCAAACTCATCCCTAATCATCCCTAAACAATTGAACTAGAATATCAACCAAGCCAACATAAATCACACTAGAACAAGCATATTGCACACTTTATCATTGTTACTTAGGCTATCAAATCACTTCATCCACTCACCAGGATACCTCCATGACATCACTATGATGAAACTAATAACTCTCCAACATTTCATTTTTTAATCAATGGAAAAATCTTATTGTACAAACTCATTTTCAAATAGAAGATAAAAAGCCTTGTTCACTCATTGCAATGATAACAAAGGTTTAATGGATGCATTTTTGTATGTTACATGATATGAAATCACTAAACATGATAAGTTTAATTCCTCCTCACATATTTATGGTGACTCCTTAGAAGGTACTACAATTTATTCCATACTTATTAAACTTATTACATCTAGTGGGGCCACAGGATATATATTTCAACTTTTATTTCATGAAACTACTATTTCTACATCTACCATGGGGCTAACAAATATTAAACTCAAATACTAATTTCTATTCCTATTCAAACAATTATTACATACCCTTTATTTAATACTCTACTTTCTAATATAAATCCCAATGGGTCCATAATTCATACACTCCTTCAAGTTATAAATACCTTAGAGGATAAGGTTACAAACATTGAAAAAAATTATTTATATCATCCTCATGCTATTAATTCCAAGATATGTTACATAACCCTCTTACACTTGATATATATTTTTACCCTTTTCCAACTATTTTTTTTACACCTAAGTTCACATTTTATGATGGCAAGGTGATCTTGAATAGCATATTCTATCCTTTTATATGGCATAACTTGACTATGCTTCCCTTGATAAAATTTTGACCAAATTATTCCCAAAAATACTCAAGGACTATGCTTTGAGGTGGTTATATGATTTACCTATTAAATTTGTGAAAGCATTCAAACCTCTTGTAGATCATTTTTTGTCACACTTTTCCATTAATATTTTTGAAAAGGTTTCCTATGCTCAAATTGTCAAAATAAAACAAGGAACAAATGAACATATAAATCAATGTCTTGAGTACAAGATAATGTTATCTAAATGACTAATCCTATTGTATATAATGAGTTCCAAGACATATTTAACCAAATATTTTTTTTCTCCTTTACATGAGTCCATTGTTTTCAATAAGTTAAAATATTTTGATGACTTATGCCATGTTGTACAAGACTATGAGATGAAGCTTATTTCACTGAATAAGATTAAGCATATAGCAAACACACCCAATACATATACATAAAATTCAAAATTTAAAATCAAACCAAGTTATAAGGTAAAACATCCTGAGCCTAAAAAGGAGACAACCACCAAAGTTAACATAATTTCATAGAAGCCTAATTAGCTTACACCAAGGAGATAATTTACACACTTATTTGAGTATCCCATTTCATTACTCACACATCTATTAAAATGTCATCTTATATATCTCCCTCATCCTATATATGTTGATGTGAATAAACCTCTACGCCAAGGATCTGATGTGAATGATTATTATCAATATGACCAAGGACTAGGACATTATATGAAGAGATGCTTTACCTTGAAGTATAAGATTTAGGACCTTATTGATGACCATAAGATTACATTTGATGATCCTCCAAACGAATTTGGTTCAAAACCTAGTGATCACCATAAAAAAAAAAATTAAGAATCCTTTGAAAGACCATTCTAAGAAATAACTATAAGTGCAAATGGCATATAATGCACATCCTCCTCCATCACATTATGGGAACCCGTTAGATGGTATTATTGGTTCTTATACATGACATATACTTCCTATGGTTTATATATATTCTATTAATTTTGATGACACTGAGATTAAGGATGATGACACTGATCTTCATTCTTTATTCATTCAAGCATTCATTTATCACCATCATATACATTGTGTTATGATTGACAATGGTGCAAGTGAAAATGGTTGCATCATGATATTACTTACACATATAGGTTATAATAATCATGATGTGTATCCTTCTCCTACATTAATTAAAGTATTCAATGGGACATAACAGAAGGTTCTTGGTGAGATTGAATTGCCTTTATAGGTTGGTCCCACACATGTGGTTACTACATTTTTATTTATACCTTCCATGAGAATATTTTATATGTTATTACAAATACTTTGGATCCATACTCTTTAATTGATACCTTCTATAATAAATAGTTGTATTAAATTCATTCATGTTGATCAGGTAATTATAATTTTTGGAATACCATATGAGAATCATCTTGAACAATAAAAACCTATACCTAGGGAGCTAACTATCAAAACTACTAAGGTCAATCCATTGTAAAAGGGTAAGTAACAGGCAATCCCCTTGACTAGGTAATGTGATAACCTAGTGATAACCTGTGATCTATGGAATCCTCATCTTATATTACACATCATATATAGACATCCCAAACACCTAAATGTATTTATACTATTATTATTCCAAAGAAACCAAAGAGTGCATAAATATGGGTTCCATGAAACCTTATTCCTTCATTTATAATTCATGATCTTAGATTCCTATTATACATACATAAAGCATCATAGATACTATAGTGACAGTTATTTCACCTATGCATGCTCCTTGGTAGTACCACAAACTCCTTACACCAAGTTATGAGTGGGGAGATAAATATGAAAATTATTTAGATGGGATCATAGGATAGTTTTTCCTCTTCAAATATTCTAAAAATACCAAAAAAATAAAGAAAAAATACAAAATTATTTTCATCATAAACATAATCTATTAGTTCTCTGGCATCTATGTGTTAATTCCATGTTGATGGTTGGCATATCAGTTACTTATACATAGACATGTGTGTCATGTTTGTACTTCAATGTGATATAGGCATACACAGATATATGATATATTATTATTTCATGTATTTTTCCTCCCTCTACTCATCCCATGTGGACATTGGGAGAATTCTCTTCCTTGATCATGATACTATAGGTTATATGGTTCAAAGATCAATTTTCATTATCATGTTTGAGCTTACATGTACTTACACATGTTTTTATCCATGATTATATCTTTCATAGGGTATTTTATATATCATGAACTTTAATTCTTTTGCTAACACATTTGATCCATGTGCTACTGTGATATTTTTATGTCAGTTACTTATGATTTATTTACCTTACTATTGTCTTGGTTGTTCAAGCATTTAAATATGCTCCTATATTTATGGGCCCCATGACTATGTATGTTTTATTGGACATTTTAATATGTAATTATTAGTTGTATATAGATTTGAATATGTCATTATTACTTTTATGTATATTTGACTAAGTCATGTCCCTTTTATTGTGTGGCATTTGGGCATGCCCCTTATTTTTGGTCTCTTAAGACCATTGTATGTTGGCATGCTTTTGAGTGCTCTTGTGTGTGTGATTTTTTTATTTTTGAGATTTTAATATTACTATCTAGACATTTAAATGATCTTTATCATGAATTTTAGGACTTTGTGTTATCACATTTTTTTATGTGCTTCAATGATACATTTACCTAGACATGTTCTTTTATATTCTACATGGTTCCATTCACATATTGTTCAGTTGTTTTATCCTTTTGAGGTGGGGTAAATCTCATTTTATATTCTTCCCCCACCTCAAAGGGGGGAATATCAATGGGGGAATGTCATAGAGGCATGTTCTTCACATTTGGAACAAATTTTAGATTTAGTGGGGGCGTGCTTTAAAAGCATGTTATCCACATTTATTTAGTTTTTGGCATTATTTTCAGATTTAGTGGGGGAATGCTTTGGAAGCATGTTCTCCACACTTATTCAGTATTAAGTATACTCAGATTTAGTAGGGGCATATTATTGAAACATGTCCTCCACATTGGCACTTATTTCAATTTTCTTATTTTTCCACACTCACACAATTTTTGAATTGGCCAAAGCACACAATTATATAATTTAGATTCATAGTTGTGGTAGAATTTTATACATTGGTACCTATTTTATACACAATTTAAGCATGAGACATATATAAGGTGTACATGCTCTATAATGTGTGCCTAATATTACAAAATTCAAATCTATTTCAGATTTAAAAACACTCTTAAGGATTGTCATCACCCACTAGGTTGGAATCTTATGGACTTTATTGAGCCAATCTACTACAGTAGTTGGTTCACTTTTTGGTATGGATGAGGTGATTAAATCACTCAATATTTCCAAGTTTTTATGTTGGACTTGATTTTATCATCCAACCTCAGCAATTTTGATAATATGATTTGACTTAACTAACTCATGCTCACTAGGTTATAAGTATGATTAGGTTAAATGGTTGAGCTAATCTCAACTATCAGGGGTAAACTCACCTTTTATCCAAGGTTAGGGGAATGTGCCTTCCAATATTTCTTTCTATATATAGCTTTAGATATATGCACTTTCTAGATTTATATATATTTTTCATAATCTTAGTTTTAGAGCCTTATAATGATATATATTTTCAAATCAACTTGCTAATAGGTAAGGTGGTTGCATCAAGACATGGTTATACTCTTAAAACTTACTTTTAAATTTTAATATTTTCAATCCTTTTAATTTTAGATTATCTGCAATAACTAATTACTGTAACATGTTCTTGGTTGCAGGTCAGTCACTAGTAAGACACTTAATTGGACTTAAACAAAGGCAAGGTGTGTTATACACACTTGGGTATGATTTCTTCTCCTTTAAACCAATAATTTCATTACTATATTAAATAGGGGAAATTTAAATGATATTAATAGTAGGGTTAATTTTAGTGGGTTATATTAAAAAGCCCATGAAGGTTCCCAGGTGAATTGGATTCACAATGGTGGTGAATTAGTTTAGAAGGTAATTAATTATACAAGTGAATCAAGTGATAGAGCAAGTGAATCAAGATTTTTTGAATAAAAAACTTTTATAATCATAAATATTATTACATATTTTTATTCCTATTAAAAAATTATGTAATTTCAAAAAAAAAACATTAGAATCTAATTCTATATGCAAATGTTATGGCCTCAAGAAATTGGCTAGGTTATAGTGTACTTATTGGTGGACATCCACATGATGTTGATGTCCATATAAATGATTTCAATTCCCATACCAATCATGTTTATGTCTATCATCATGATGTGTATAGGCATCAGTATCATGCAGATGTTTGCTAGTAAGTGTATTATAACCTAGCTAACTTCTTGAGGCTATAACTTTTGCATACAAATTTGAAATACGATGATTTTTTTTAATTACATAATTTTTCAAGAGGAATACAAATATATAATAATATTTATGTTTTGATTTTTTTAAAATTTTATTTTAGGTTTTGAATGGACATCAACATATGTGGATGGTCATCGGCATATGTGAGCAGTCGTCGGCATATGCAGGTGGCCATTACCATATGTGGGAAACCATTGGAATAAGAATATGACTATCAACATATTGGATGGTCATCATAATATATAGATATGTAGATGATCATCTACATATTTGATGTGATGAAAATGTACCTAGATTACCTTTTGAGGTATGGGCAAAAAATATTTATATGAATGAATTATTTTAAAAATTAGGTGATCTAACCATAAAAATTAACTTAAATCCAAAAAATTTAGATGATTCCAAGATCTTCAATACCCAAAAAAATCACAAAATTTAGATTTATAAAACTAGAATATTCATGAATTAATAAATATTTGCCACTAAAATTTTCCTTGATTTATGGATTATATAAAACCTCAATATTATACACTTAGAAAACTCATAAATTGGTTATTCCTTTAATTATTAACCTTTCTTATTTTATAAAGTCTTGTATCTATTTTATCTTGTTCCCCTTGGCCTATGTCTTAGTCTAGCCAATCTTATGTTGATGACCTAGACCTTATATCTTTCCCATAATGCTAAAAATATGCTTATCTTATGCCCCCACAAGTTAATAGCCTATACCTATTTTTAAACTACCAAGACATAATTGTCATCCCCAAACCCCTACATCGATGGTAGTGTCCTACCCTGATGTATGTGTTCAATACCATATATTCATCTAATTTTCAAATGAAACATATCTTAATGGTTATCTTAAGTGATTTAATGTAGTTTATTTCTATAAAGGGATTGATATAAACAAAATATCAATCATCATTCATTACTCAACTATAAAATACCTAAATCAAGTTATTAATGCATTCAATCAAGCACTCAATAAAGTAAAATTTTCCTAATTTATTCTATTTTCATATCAATAATAGGGAAAACAAATATATAGGTTCGAATTACTGAAGGATCATCCCAAGAGATATATTTTCTAAGTTAAAAGCTAGGTATTTTTTTTTACTTTCCACATATTACCTGATTCACACACAATCCAACACATAGGAGAGAACTAAATTAGTATGAGGACCTCTTTGGAGTATTGTATATGTAGGTAATGTTCATTAATAGTTATGTCTTTGGGGTTAGCTTAACATTATGTCTCTACTAACCCATTTTTATCAAATTCACTTTGAAGATGAAAAACTAGGGTTTTGAAATTTCATGAGGAGCGATAGTTCATTACCTAGATCTAAATGCACTAGAGTGAATGTGAAGATAAACCCAAAATCATATAGGTTGTTACTTCTATTTTTAGTATGTATATCTTATATGACACTTGCATTAGGTTCAAACAATAGTGTTGATGTAACCATCTGAGGTTGATGTTAGTGTTGACATCTCTAAAAGCACCTAATATATAATCTAATGACTATTTTAAAATTTTCTTTTAGTCTAATTCCTACTTGTTCTAGATCCAAAATTATGTTATCATTAGAACCAACTAATTACATTATTTATTTGTCATTTTTATATCTATCAATATATGTACTTATTACTTTTAATCTATCGTAGTTTAATGAATGCATTATATTTTATATCTAAGTTTATAATCCATTTGGCCCTCTATAAAGATAGCTTATCACCCTTGTACCTTAGGCTATCTCTATCCCCTTTAACCCTAGATAATCCCAATCTAAATTTTTAGGGTTAAACACCTTAATGTTGTTCAAAATTAGTCTTAATAGATAACAATAAAATATACACCATGTTGTGAATAAATTAAAACTCAAATATTTTTTTAGTACAAATGTATATTTTCTTTGACTCCATCAATATTCTTATACATTTCACTAAACTAAAAATAATTGGGCTTCATACTTGGAATCAAACTAAGGATTATTAAATAAAATCCATGAACCTTTGTGAATATTTTGGTAGATATTTTCCATGATCCCAAGATTTCCTCATAAAAAATAAACTAAATTGGGATAATAAAACCTTAAAATCAAAGAAACATTGAGAGCATTTGAATCTCAAGTCCCTCACACTGAACGCACAAAAATATACATATGATGAAGGCATTTTTCATAAAAGCCAAGCATGTCTTTCATGATCTTCTCATAAATGATAAATGAGCACCAATTAAAAAAAGGATACAACCTTTGAAATTATTTTGAGCTTTAAAATCAATAATAAAACATACCTTGACTCAAATAGGTGTATACAAAATGTCACATAAATAATAATCCTAGGTTAACTTATTACAAGTTATTTAAAACATAAGACAGTGTAACGTATATCAGGTATGAAAAAATCATAAGTATCCCAACTAGACCATGGTCTAAAATTTTAAATATAGTAAAAATGATTCACCTCATTTATAATGCCAAGGACTTATCTTCTTCACAAATATATAATCTCCTTTCACCTTATTAGTATGGCATGGATTAATTTTATCAGAAAAATAATTTACATGCTAAATAAACAATTCAAGATAACACATTGACTATGGTTTGAAATATTACAAATTAATTAGGATTTTCTTTCAAATCATGTGCTAATGATACATTTAAAATTTCACTTTACAACACAAAGGAATAATTACATTACTACAACCATAGTATTATCGGACTTTGACATCCAAATTATTTTAGGATTAATAAAATCTTATACTTATGTGAAAATTGAATTGAACCACATATTAAATGTTATTTCCAATTAGAGGAAACTCAATACTTGATAACATATTCAAAGCTTTTCAAAGAGGGAAATTTTGAGTTTTGAATGCTTTGTATTCAAATTTGATAAAATCAACAAGATCAAAATATAACTATACACATTATCATATATACTATTAATATTCCTAAACTCGAGCCACAATTATTGAATCTTCACAACCTAAACCATTTTTGTGAAAAAAATAATTATTATGTTTTATCCTTGTGTGAATATACCAACCATTAATTATAATAAAAGCAATTGTATGTGCAATTACAAAAAACAATAAAAATGAATTCAAATCATATAAATAATAAGTTTTGGCCTTCATAAAATAATGGTATTTAAACATAAGGTATATTAGGGTTTATTACTTTTTCTTTTCTAAAGGTAAAATTTTTTAGAGAGGTAGAAATTTTATTGACAACACTCACTTTCTAATTGGTACATGCATTTAATACTTTGGCTAACAAATTTTTAGATCATTTTTATAATAATATTGATGAGAAGGTATAATATTATTAATTTTAAAGTCTTAATCAAAGACCTAATGATCCCATTACATGATTATATGCTTCATTATAAGTCTATGCTCTAAAAAATGATAATTCTAGTGGTTGATAACAAATTATAAGAAATATTCAAGAAAAACTTACTTGCTCTTATCTATGAGTCTATTACATTTAAGTGATTCTAATCTTTTGATGGCATGTGTCAGATGGTTAAATATCATGTGTAAATACATGAATCCAAAAGAGGTCAATTCTCATTAGTATACAAAATAAGCATAAAACAATAGTAAATCTAACTTCTTAAGCATGGTTCTCAATTTGGGCAAGACTTGAAGTAATAAAGAATGAATTATAAATATAAATAATAAATTTTTACCTTATGTTTGTATGTTCCTTTAAAATCCATCATACATACATATTTATGCCCAAATTGATGAGTGTCATTTAACTCTTTATTTGATCAATCTTTTAGATTGATGTCTATCAAACCAGGGCTAGTGTCTAAAGCTATCTGTAGTAAGGTTTATAATGGTAGATATATAATTTGGTCTTGGGGGAGTTCTTATGATTCTAATCTAACTTTTACCAATGAAATAATTCTTCTAAACTAATTACTTCACACACTTACTGAAAGAATAGACTACTGACTAATTCAATCATTTGCTTGAAATTAAAGCACACTTCACACTTGCTTGAAATTATAAATTCTAAATATAATTCACACTTGCTTAAAATGTAAATGTAAATATAATTCACACTTTTTTGGAAACTATAAATGTAAATATAATTCACACTTTGCTATAAATTGTAAATGTAAATATAATTCATACTTTGTTGGAAACTGTAAATGTAAATCTAATTCACACTTTGCTGGAAAAATGAAATACTATTAAAATGTAAACCCAAAATTTACTATTTTATGAATGACTTAAGATATGTAATGATTGAAGATATTATGACTATCTAATAATGTAAAATTAATTTAACATAAATATAAATACCATACATAAATTCCTAGTTCCAAGGAGAGTGGGGCCTTACTCTTCTTAGAGTCAGGAATGAAGTTTACTCAGTACTAAAAATTGGAATGATTCTATATTGATTCACAAAAGCTAGAAAATTTACAATATTATTGGAGTTCAAAATATATCTATTTTCATTATTATTACTCCAGATGAAAATGTACATATTTATACTCATTCCCTAGACTAAAGATAGTATACTAAAAAATAGAATTACTAATCTACTGAGGTGAAAATTCATAATTTAAAAGTAATTAAGGAAAGGCGACATTTTAAAATGTTGTCATTAATGATGTTTTCTATGTACCTAAGCTTAAAATGAAATTTTCATCTTGTTCATTAATTACTAATGATAATTTCATTTTAACATTACTTAAGTATATCTAGTCCATTAAAAACCAATCTAGAACTCTGATTGTTTAAGGGATTCAAAAGAATGGTTTATACATCTTCTCTCCTTACACATGTTTTATTTTATCGCATAGTAAGAATGAATCTCAATTATAACATGAAATATTAAGACCTGTTAATTTTAGAAGTTGACATGATATTTATACTCAAATATTATTTTTTAACTTCATTCTATACCTTCTCATCAATAAATTTGTGAGGGTTGCTTATGTGGTAAGCAACATAATAACCTATTTCACAAGAATTATGATGTGAAATCCTCACATCCTTTAGAATTAATTCTTAGTGATGTTTTAAGACCCCTTGTAATTATATCTCTTAATGGATACTTGTATATTTTTACTTTTATTGATGATTATAGTATAATGATTTGGTCATATTTCATTAAAAATAAATTTGATGTGCTATCTAAACTCAAAAAATTTAAAATCTTTTGTTGAAAATGCATCTAAATTTTCTATTAAGAGATTAAGAGCAGATAATGGTGGTGAATATATTATTAAAGAGTGTGATTCTTTTTACATTACTTTTGGTATTTAAATGGAATTAACAACTCCATATTTCCCTCAACAAAATAATATTACTAAAAGGAAAAACCACACCATTATTGAAATGGCTAGAATAATGTTGCATTATGCAAATGTTATTAAAGTAATTACGGGCCAAATCCATGAATATTTCTTTGCATATTCTAGATAAAGTCTCTACCTAATATTTGTATTTTTATACACCAAAATACATGTATGTTCATGGCATATTATTTACCATTATAATATTTTTATTGTTACTAACTAAATTGAGAGTGCCTCAACTACATTTACATTTGTTAGTAAAACTATTCAATTTTATTCTTTCCAATTTATAATTACAATTATATTGTAATAGATATTTTTTCTTAGATAATAAAGTGAAGAAAATATATTGACATTATATTTTCAATTCATATGACTTAGCATTGAAATAAATTATAGCATAAACATCATGCTTAATTTGATAATATGATCATGTTTAGTTATTGAATTTGGTAAGAAGATAATGTTTAGTCAATGTGAAAATTTTATGTTTCAATTTTTTAAATGCTTTCATTTGATTAGTGAGGAAAATTAATGCTAACATACTTAGATGCTTCATTTGATAATAATATATGTTATGAAATGTAAAGTTTAAATGGAGTTTGTATTAATTGACTTCATCATTTACTTTACTAAACATTCTATTCATAAATCTCTGAAATTATTTGTTTTAATTTCATGTTTGTTTGATTGGATGTTTGCATATCATGCTTAAATTATTCATAGTTTATGTATGGGAGGTTATACCTCAATCTTTTGTTGAAGCACATTAAACTTGCAAAGTTTTGATAAGACTCAAATTATAAAATAAAATATTTCTAATAAGATATCTAATGTTTGGTTAAACTTAGTATCATATTATTAGTAAATTATTTTATGCACATCATATGACAATTGGGGAAACTCAACTTGTCAATTTTAGAGACGTATAATAATGAATTGCATGCAATAATTTATGATTTTTTTTACTAAATTTGTAATTAAAGTAGTGAACTTGTTTTCCTAAAATATTACTTGATTATTTTTTAATGTGCTTTACCAAAAATAAACATATGTCATCTTTTATCTTTATGTACTTGGTTATTGTAATGTTAACCATACTATTCTATCATGAAACTATTTTTGGACGTATTTAAGTTTTTTTTAGGTGTGTAGTACAAAAAAATTAAAAATATTGAAGTTCATATGAATTTTATTTGAGAAAAAGTCCTCAACTATGATATTTATCTATAGTTCTATTCTACAAAAGAACAAATGAAAGATATATTCATAAAACTACTTGGTGATACCAAGTTTTATTAGTTTTGTGTAATTATGGGCCTCTTGGAATTGCCATTGAGGGGGATTATACATGACAATACCACTTTCTAAAAGCCATGTATTTCTTTCCCTTCTCTATACATCTTCTCATTGTAAAGTATTGTAAATTTATTATGGAAATTATGTAATTTAAGTAAAACATGTGGAAATTTTAATTTTGTACCCCAATAAATTAAGATAATATTTTTTAATGGAGGTTATTATGATATAAAAGGCTCTAGATATGGTTAGTGATTATTCATGAGAAACTATGAGATGTAGTCTCACTATCATGCTAGTCTAAACTTATTTTTAAGTAGTTTATGAATTATAATTCCTTTTGTTTCAAAAGGTGGTGTTTGGCATGATGAATTTTTTTAAATCCTTCAATTGTGTACATAATATAATTCCTTTCTAAAGTGACTATGACATTTATCCCCACTTGTCATTAATGGGAAGTGTTAGAGTATTTAATGAATAAGTGGTATTTTATTCACCCTTAGCTTACCTTGACAAGTAAATAAATAATAATAATTTATTATTTATTAACATGAGGTGAAAACCTTATAAAATAAATAATTATATTATATTTATTTAATAGTTATCAAAGTAATTAAATGTTTATCAGGAAAAATATGGGGTCATTGGTTACAATGGTCATATCCCCTTATGAATATTATACATAGGGTTTACACCTATTGTAAAAAAATATCTTGAGATCTCACTATTTTGTTATTATCACAATATTTTTTGAAGAATATATTTTTGTAAATTTTCATGTGGTAAATACTAATCTATGAAGAGACTTTCAGAGAGGAAGTGGGAAGGAGAAGTTTTGTATTAGGGTTATAATTAGTTTCTCAATCATCAAATATCATTCATGCATTTTTTTTACCTCTTGGAGGTTTACCCAATTTAAAATACTATGTAATGTGTTGATCTGATCATTTTTCTTTACTTTATAAATTTACTCTAGATCTAGTATATTTATATGTCTATACATGCAAACTTTAACACCAAGCCAACTCCAAGCCAATTTTTCTTCATCTTGAACCACATGCCAAACCATTCCAATTTTGATCAAGTTCATCTTAAACCACATGCCAAGCCATTCCAATCTAATTAGGTTCATATTAATCCAAGTTCTAATTCTAATTCTAAATTAAGTCAACTTTGACCAAAGTCAGGTCTAAAGCCAAACAATTGGAACAATGACAAATCATGTCTATTTTGACCAAATACAATTATTATAAGTCCATTACATGATAATTCAAGAAACTTATTATATTTAATTTCAATCTCCCACACATTTGGTTGGGAATGATGAAGTCATGTCATCCATAATTTCTTTCATTTGAATCATACCAAGTCATGACCACCCTCTTTGGGATAATTATATCTAGACCAATATCACCCTCTTTGGGATTTTTTTTGGATTAATGCTTCCCTATTTGGGATAATTTAAAAGACCAAGACAATTATACCCTCTTTGGGCCATTTATACCAAGACTAATTATGCCCTCTTTGGAACAATTTCATTGGAGAACAATTCCCGTACATGAATCCTTACTTGGGGATATCCTTTCTATTATTCAATTCAAATGTTTGATTCATGAAATACCCATGAGATTAGGTATCCCTTGAAGAGGAAGAAGGAAACAATGATAGAATTTCATCCTCTATTTTAGGACTAATCTATGATCAACCTAGGGAATGACTATGTGTATTTAACAACACAATGGAGTCTACATGAATAGTCTCCAAGAGATATGGTGCCATCACTAAAAGATCAATATGAGATTATTACATACAAATCTAATTATCAAAGCTTATTATTGAATCTCATGTATTATGTTTATCTACATTTAAATACAAGGGGAAATGGTAGTACAATATTTGAAAACAGACATAAAAAGAGAGGAGTAAGGGAAAAAAGAAAGCCTCTAGATTCATAATGAAATCAATACATCAACCATAAAATGAAGTGCCCTTTCTATAAGTATACCAATATAGGCTGAATTTCACTAAAGGTTCTAACTCTAAGAACACATAGTGGGAAGAGTCTAAGGAAATAGGGGATCATTCCTCAAATATGAACCCTCGCTAAATATAAGTACTAGGAGTTTATATTAAACTACACATAAACATGAAATGTTAGCTTGAAGACTAGCACACAAATTAATATTACTATAAAAAGTTAAACAAGAGAGCTCACATTAGGATTATAATAAATAATAACATCATAATCATAACATACATGTAGCAACAAAGTATTATCTTGAATCTTTTAGAATTTAACAAGCATTCAAAATGGAGATGAAAGATAACTGAAAGAAAAAATAATCCCTTTGTAGAAAATTAGAATTGTATTCATTAAAAAAGTGAGTGCTATTAAAAAAATCAATCATGGCCAACTTTAATCCAAAGAAATGAAGGAGAAAGTAGGTGAAATATTGGATATAATCTAATAACACTTTTGATTAAATTTTAGTTGAGCCTTATATTATGATATGGCTTTGCCTTACATAGATGGGGATGGGATTCAAATCCAAATAGCATGAGATTCCCATCTTAGGCCATGATGGACACTCCTGATAGTTACAACCATAATTAAAAATTCAAAAATCCTTTTAAGACCAAAAATATATATGTGGGGGACCACCTAATTAATATGCAAAGGTAGCTATGAATATTTGGCTCCTAACTATTTTGTTCTCACATCCTTATCTTCTGGTTTAATTACCATGAGGTCAAATTCTTGGTCCATCTTAGTACTGTTCATTTGGGGATCCATGAATATCAATTTACCTTGAGTAACCAATTTATGGTATACATAGAAGGGATCCTCCATAGACACTTAGACCCCAGACACTTGGTTGATGTTTGTCATGGACTATGTTGATAGCTCAAGAACTAGTTAGGTCCTTTATTTATTAACTTTGGTGACCTTCTCCCTTATGACTTAGTCAAAATGACCTAGATGGGATCCAAATTCACCCTTATCTAGTAGGGTACCATCTAGATGGAATAAAACTAAGATATTGACCTCTTTAAAGTAGGCCAATATCTTTTTCGTACCCTCTTCTAAGGGTCCTACTATAATTTGAGCCATAACCATCCATTCTTTCATAGATTTTCTCTTGTTCTTAGTTGACATATGATACAACCCCAAGTCTAAGGTGGTCATTATTTTTAATTTTAGGATGTCATGTCCCCTTTTTAGTGGACATTAACAGACTTGATGATTAGCCTATTATGCAACCTTCGTCGGCTAATAAGATGGATAGAGGGTCAAGATGGAGCTTGGCTTGACTTCGATTAGTAGAATTTGTTTTAGTTGGCATTCATTTGGGCTTTTTTAAGCACATTTGTTTGAGCTCCTATTATTTAGTGACTTCTGACACGTAGCAGAGCACCCTTGTTTTAGTATGGTCATGTGCAGAATCACTCCCTGATTCACCAGCTTCAGACGGTTCGAGGATCTAACATGTATTGAGGGAGATATTAATATTTGATTAATTTAATCAAATATTAATTATTTGGTCTAATTTTAATTAGAAACCCTAATTATAATTTAAGAACCCCTAATTAGGGCAAGCACATCTTTTTGAGGGTATAAGGGTTTCTCATGGAGGCCATTATGGATTATGCATTGATTATTGATTTTGATATTGAAGAATTCTTCTGTGAAGACTGAGCTAAGGGTTCTAGGATTCCATCTGCATTGGAGAATGTCCACTCTTCAATGTGTGAAATTTAGAGGCTGTGAAATATTAGTTGTTCTATTGCCAATTTGAGAGATAGCTTCATATAGAAGTTATCACAGAGGTTTACTAGTTTGGGAGATAACTTCACACAGAAGTTATCAAAAGGATTTCAGGTATTTATTTCCTTATGTTTTGATTTAATAAATTATACAGATAGAGATCTTCTATATTAGAACCATATATCTTGAGATCAGGGGTTGAAACAAATAGGGTGTGCTTTATTGGCGGCCATACGAAGTCCATATAGATCCATATAGATTCGCACATATACCAACATTGACAGACAGAGATCCACAGTGACCGACATCAGCCAACCTATCACTGACATTCATAGTTTAACGACCCAGTCGACTAATGATGGTAGTATAACTAACATTGGTGACTGTGTTTTTGACACAAAAATCTGAGCCATTCCAGATTCAAGGTTTATTTCTAGATTTCCAAAAGCCCATGGCTTTAAGATAGTGTATTTCATATTATTTTATTTGTATGACAGAGACTCAATTGTGTAATCATCTAGAAGAACAAGTGATAAGATCTTTGATTTGCTATTGAGAGATTATATTGTGATTTATTTATCTATTTAGAAATTATTTTGGCAAAAATTATATCTTTGTTCAGAGCTATTTGTATTGCTATATTCCCTATTTGAAGGGGATATTAAAGTGGTATTAGAGCTTTGTATTGCTATATATCAGAGCTTTAGTCATGCTATATTTCCTATTGAAGGGGATATTACAGTGGTATCAGATCTTAATTCTACAAGGGTTTCTACAAAAAGCCCCCTAGAAAGGGGATATCACATAGGAACATACCTTTATTGATCACCAACAATAGTTTCCTACATTTCCCATCTATCTTTGTTATCCTCTCCATATAAGCCTAAGTCTAGTAGATAAACACATTAGTATCTACCATAGTTTCCACTACCTTTCCAAAAATTGAGAAGAGTAGTAAGAGGGTGTCCTTGACTTGCCCAATCATCTCGATGGGGAAAGAGATCTTCACCTAGGATTCGAGTGTTTGAACTAAAATTTGCATATCTTTAAGGCGATTCTCTAACATATCATGATTTTCCTAGAGAATTCAGAGTGGATCCTTAGCCATATTTTCCTCCTTAGTGGAACTCCTAACCTTGGTGAGGGAACCTAGATCCTACTAGGATTACCATACCACCAAGTTCTCATGCCTTTGTCAAAGCTCTACTACATATTTGGGTCACCTTAGACTATCATAGCCAATGATTATATCCTTGGGACTATTCCTTAGGGTTTGGTAGGTGTTGGAGGGGAGGAAAAGATGCTGGTGAAGGGAGGATGATGATGTGGAGGGGATATGGAGGAATCAGTAGGGGTGAATGAAGAAATCAATGGAAGGGGAGAGGGCATGGGAGAAAAGGGAAGAATGATGAAAGTGTGGGCATAGGAGCATTTATGTCCACCACTACTCTTAGATCATGCCCACTTGAGGGGAAATGACTCTTAGGAGAGGGGTGTTCAATAGAAGGGAAGAGATTGGCTGGTTGAAGATAAATCTTTAGGTACCTAGGGTAAAGGAAAGAGGGGTCCAATGAGTAATATGTGGAAGCAGCATAACTAGGGTTGAAGGAACAATTTAGGATGGTGGAAGAGGATAGAATATAATGGAAGGGATATGATTGAATCAAAATGGAGAGTTGAATTATGATTTTTATTGGGTCTCTTACCTAGGTTGACTCTAGATGCTATAATAGATGGACTAGTAGGAGCTATAGGGGCTGACTGTGGATGAAGCTAAACTACTAAAGGAATTTTTAGGATGATCGAAGGGGTAACATGATAATTCATACCACTAGAGATACACTCCCAATGGTTGTATCTATACTCACAAATAAAGATGTACCTATAGTTACCTAGGTTGAAGGCAT
Organism: Torreya grandis; assembly: GCA_037957365.1. NCBI lineage: Eukaryota > Viridiplantae > Streptophyta > Pinopsida > Cupressales > Taxaceae > Torreya > Torreya grandis. Next base: position 63,824 of record JARHVA010006337.1, on the reverse strand, counting down.
GCCTAATGAAGAAACTTAGAAGGTTTTAGGTTGTGGAATAGATGGGGTAAAGTAGAACATAGTGGTAAAGATGCTCAAGAGGATTGAGGCCAAAGGTACCTAGGTGAATAATGGAGGGTGTGTAATGGATAAAAAAGGAGGAACCAATTGAGGAGCTTAAGGGAGGAGAGTAGAACTAAGGGATGTCATGACTAGGAGTTATAAGGTGGTGAGGCTAAGGGGTAGAAGTGATATGGAGGAAATAAGAGGTGAAAAGGGTGTAACCTACACTAACGATTGATGGGAGCCCATTTTTAGGCTTGGTTCTAAAATTTTGGTGATGTTAAACCTTAGGGTCTATGCATCTTAAGGTTGAGGTGATTGTGGTTGAGTTGCCTATACATAAGATGCTTACCACTAACTAATGTGGGTCTAGCTTGGCTAAGGCTAGGCTACCAGAGAAAATAGAGGAGGAGAGACTAGAGCATGAGGAGACATAAGAGATACTTGAGGAGGTGGGAGATGAGGTAAAGGAGATACTTATAGAAGTAGAGGATGAGGTGTAGGAGATACTATAGAAGGTGGGGCTAGATTTAAAGCACAAGGAGTAGAATATGGTGGAATGCCCTATAAAATCCTTCTAGAGATAGTGATAGGAGTTAGAGTTGAATACTATATAGAGAGGGGGAGTAGGTCGGCCTATCTAGACCTTTTTCAATTTATTTTTATTCCAAGCCATGATTTGGGACAACACCTCCTAATCATTTGATGTGTTCAAGTAAATCTCATCATCATCATCTGACTAGTGGCCATAGTTATTTTAAGGCAAGTTGAATACCTCTCCAGGGGAGCTTTAATCCTACCCTTAGGATCCCAATTATAGATTTTGGATATCCCTAGTGCAAATGTGTCTTAACTAGTTACCATTTTCTATAAGGGAGGGAATGCCTTGTAAACATGGTGTCTAATGGATATTAGGAGTAGTGGACATGCCTTATATTTTTAGCTTATTTAAAAGCTTTACCATCTACTAACCGGTAAGTAATCTTTGGGTCTGCTAGGTGATCCAAGATGAAGTATAGAAAGTAGAGGGGCTGATAGAGAATGCCTATAATTCAAATCATAGTGTTATCCCTATAGTACCATTAGTCACTAATTATTGTAATGGAGTCTCATATTCCATATGATAAATAGGGCATTGGGGCTTTATTTATTATGTTTTAGACTACTAGGTATAAGTGCCCATAGAGTGTATTGAATGTGATTCTAGTATTGGTGGACATATAGTTTATAAATATTACATTGACCATCAAGCCCCTAGGAACCCACATAGGAAAAACCAAAGTTTTGAAGGTGAGCATCCCATAAACCATGTCTAAAAGGTAGCTCATCATGTTGAAATTTCCTCTTACTTAGGCATCCATTATGGCATTGACCAACTCTAAGTTGATCGATCCTCCCATATCCATAACTTCAAAGCTAGTGATGATTATATGGAGGAGGGGCACCCATAATTCATTGACATGTAGGTAGTCTTAGTCTTTCTAAAAGGTGAAAACTATGTATACATTGATGTCCTCATTGATGATCCACTTGGCATATGTGTTCTCAGCCCAACCTTGAAAGATGTTATATATTTAGAAGGTTTCCATCCAAGTATTCACCACTATAGCATTAAAAGAGAAGGTGAAATATGGGAGGGAGTAATACACATTATAATCATTAATAAATATGTCAATGATCAAGTGCTAAGAGTTGCATGAGCAAATATAGTCATAGACCCTCTTTTACACTCATATGGTGGTGAGAAGTAGGTTGATAAATTATTCAATGTAGGGGAACATCTATGGTTTGGTTATGGCCCTATGAATATTTCATTTCTTGTAATCTTGAAGTGCATATCCAAACTCTGCCCATTCATCATTGTTAACACCCAAGTCCCTAGGTACTTATTTATTTATTTATTTTGAATAGGCCATTATAGTGATTAAACTAGGTCAAACCTTCCAAGAATAGGGTATCATTGTACTCAAGTTTGGCCTTAGGGTTGGAGGAGGATGAAACCATTGCAACAATATGGAGGCCAATACGATGGTAGTGAGTAGAAGGGGAAAAATGTAGAGGTATGTGATGGTAATTAGAAATCAAGGAGTTAAATTGATCTTTAGGGTATACTGTGATAACTATTAGTGAGATTTCCTTAGGATATTTATAAAAGTATACATTCATCCCCATATATTAATGGTGGTTGGTGGATCACTTTTTATGAATTAAAATTTGAGTTGGTGGTTAGATCTCATCTCTTTTTTCCCAATCCAGAGTTAAATTCAAAGCTCATGATCCTTTACCACCAACCATATTTAGTAGTGGTAATTAACATTTTAAAACTATCTAAGTGGGCCTAATTTTCTATTTCATTAATGCCTAGTACATAGTAGGCATGCAGTCAATCTCTTTGAGGCTTCTTGGTTAATTCATTCCTTGTGCCATGTGTCATCTACTTATTATCCCTCCTATTGATGGTTGACACTAGAGCATAACTTTGTACCTCATTCCATACCCTTAATAAGGGTGAGGTGTCACTTAGGTACACACAACATCCTTTGATTGGTTTTTAGGCTCCATCCATACTCTATTCTAACCATTTAAGGGCCTAGGTGGCCATATATTCATATGCTTGGATTGATTTACGTGGAATATTTAGATTGGGTTGGGATATACTAGGATTTGACATCTCTGATGGGTCTAAGGGAATAACCACCCAAACAACTTACTTTGTGGTATATTGTGAGTGGATTAAGATCTCTTAGGATTTGAAATATTTGATAGGTCCAAGGGATTGGCCACTTTGATAGTTTAAGGTGTGGAATCCTATGAGTGGTCTAGGCTCTCCTAAGATCTAACATATTAGATAGGTCCATGGGATTGGCTAATCTGATATCTTTCTATGTGGCATCATATGAGTGGGACAAGATCTCCTTGGCTCTAACATCTCTGATAGGTTTAGGGGACTAGTCACTCTTACATCTTCTAATGTGGTATCCTCTAAATGGGTTAGTCTCTCTTGGAATCATACATCTCTAACAAGTCTAAGGTACTAGCTAAATTACAATCTTACTACATGTCACCTTATGAGTAGGTCAAGCTCTCCCAGGATCTGACATCTCTAATAGGTTTGGGGTAATAGCTACTTTGATAACTTATGGCATGGCTTTGAGTAGGTTAGGCTCCCCTAGGATCTATCATCTCTAATAGGTCTAAGGGACTAAAAACTCTGATAGTTTATGAAGTGGCATGCTATGATTTATCTATTTTTTCCTACAAAACCCATGAAAAAGATTAGGTAAAAATGAAAATATGTGTAACCCATTAATACCTTACTTGATTGTCACTAAGATTTTGATTTATCAAAAAGGGTGTCAGATTTTTTTCTCTAAGAAAGGAAAAAGACTTTGATAACTCCTTTTAAACTCTAACCTACAATGTTATCACTCTAAATCCTTAAAAGAACAATCCTAACTTAGGTATAAAATAAATAATGCTTGATATTTCTTGGGGAAATTGGGGTGACATAATATTTCAAGGACATAGTTTTATATGAAGTTGGTTAGAATAATAGAATGGACCTATGAACTCTATTTCTATTAATTTTTAAATAGGGGTCCCATATTTCCACAAAAGGCGGGTGTGTTGGCCACATCACTTTCTTCCATCTTAATCCATGGCATTCAAAACTAATTTGGATGACACCTTATTTAAATAATATAAGATTGCCATTGTTTTGTGACTCATAGAAGAGTGAGCCAAACTCCCATTTAACTTTCCTCTAGACAAATCACCTACCCTAGTTCAAAAATATGAAATACCTATGTTGAAGAAGAAACTTGGAGACCCACACCAACATAATCACATCATCACTTCTCAAATACATATGAATAGTCAGGCTTTCACTAATCAACTCATGGTTACTTTAATGACCTCTATAGTAGCTTTTTTATTTGAAAATTCCATGTCTATTTGTATAATATCTAATCTAGTCCTAAATCCACAACAAAGTTATTCATTTCCCCTCAATGGTATATTATCTATTGAATACCCAAGTGTGTCTAAGTTTTATAATTACCAATATCAGAATTGGGTTCTATTCTAGAATCAATACTAGATTTAGCATTATAATTAGAATCAACATCAATATCAACATTGGGTTTAGATCCTTTTGAGTCAAAATTAAAATTAGAATCAACATACATTAGTGTATATTACAACATTGGTTATACACTTATATCATATCCCCTTGAATTTGCATCAACTTTAGAGTCAACATACCTTACTAGATGTTATGACATTAGATATATACTCCTTGTAGATAAGATTGTAATGTAAGTTATCCCATTATCCTTTATAAGGGCTATGCTACCTTTTACCCTTTCATTGGCATCACCTTTAAAAACACTTTACCATTAGCCAACATAGACATTATATTAATGTCACACCACCCAAAAATATTGATTAGGAAAAACAAAATCACACATTGTTGAATTCCTTCCATGACGAAATCCCAATCATAGAATTTTTGGGGATCCAAGACAACATTCAGGGAGAAGAACAATCTAATAGTGAAACCTTATTTGAGGTGATATGGGACAATCATAGTCTAAACTCAACATCTTATAGTGAAGCCTTACTTGAGGCACTAGATGATAATCAAAATCCTTTAGTGAAACCTTACATAAGGCACTAAGGGACAATCAAAATAAATTATCAACATCCCTTAATGGAACCTTATTAAAGGCATTATTGGAAAATCCAAGTCAGAATAATCAATAAGACTTTTTTGGTGAAAACCTCTTTAAGGTGCCAATAGCTAATCCAATTAGTGCCTCATTACTTGATGAAGACATTATTGAAGTTAATATCAACCCAGCCACAACCAAAATCAAGTTGAATATGAAATTGACAATAATGTGTATGATTGAAAAACTCAATATTCATTTGTCCTTCAACCATTATATATTCCATTATGATCCTATCATTCATTTAAATTATATATTACATAACCAAATTAGACCATTTATCCCATGCCTACCCTTCTTTACCCTTTTTAGTAGCACTCTTTTTAAAGAAGTTAGTAAGAAATTTTTAGTGGTTTGGTGAAATAAAAATTAGTAGCTAATGAAGATCAAAATAAAAACAATATAGTTCACATTGGCATTAAGATCCATACAAATGTACTATTTAGAGTGGGTATTGGTTAGACAACAAAGGGTCTGTATTATGCATCTCATAATCCTCCATTGAGTTGAGTTGATAAAAAATAAATAAAATTAATTCAAAATTAAATTCAAAAGAGAAAGAGAAAGAGAAAGAGAAAGATAAACAATTCATCCAATAATGAAAACTATATTTATGGAACCTTGGATAAGTACCATGATGAAAAATAAGTTTGCATAAATAATTTGTTGTTTGCAAGTGCCTTGAAACTTGTGGGCAACCCCATCTACAATCATATAACCTCATTTACATTTTAGGCCAATCCGTTACCATTTTTACCTTTCACTCCCATTTAGCTGAACCCATCTTATTGTGAGTATTGGGTTTCCCATCTTAAACTTGTCATGGAAGTCTAAGGTATATTGAGACTCTTTTGGAAACTTTATATCCTATTACCTGCATGACACTTTGATGACTGGACACATTTGGTTCTCATGTGACATGGTCCTTAGAGAATCCTAGTCATTTCTCTCATTATCATCTCTTATTAGCCAACATTATCCATTAGTCATTAATTCAGTATTGTTCCCCATTTTTTAGTTTGAACTACAATGGCTTGAGGTCCATTCAAACTATGTAGGTAATGCCTAGTTTTTGAGCTTAGCTCAACCACCCTTATTCTAAAATCTAACCATTTTAAAGCATCTTAAGCCATGCTCTCACCATTTTATGAGTTACCATTCCCACACTCTCATCATTTTATGAGTTATCATTCCCACACTCTCATTGTTTTATGAGTTAAAACAGTATGCATCTCTTAATTATCATTATTTTATTGATTTGAGATGTCAAAAGCCCAAAAAAATAAAAAATAGTCCAAAAGACCTAAAAATTGGGAAAAGGCTTAAAATATCCATGAGATGTATAAAACCACATAATTATAAACATTTCAAAAAGGCTTAAAATATCCATGAGAGATATAAATCTACAAAATTCAAAAACATTTATCTTGTCCTAAATCAGTCATTATTTTTGATTGATCATTGAGCCAATCATGTTAGCAAATATTGGGATGTGTCTTTACCAAATCTACTTTACTAGGTCATATTCATTATTGGTTCCAATAATTTCAATCGCCTTGGGATGTATCCTTCCCTTTCATGTATCCTTTCTTGGGGGAACTATTATGTTATCACTATCATTGAGCCTATCCAGTGGATTTTGACTTAATTAAAAAACAAGATGCTTTCTATTGCTTTTATTTTTTATTTATGTTTGTTTTCTTATTTGCTTGTTTGTTTTTTCCTTTTATTGTTGTTACCTTAACTTAGTCTATTATGTTAATGAGTTCATCATCATGGTGCTCATTATCATACACTTTTACTTGAGTCCATCCATTAATAGACATCAACATTATCATCCTAGTTTTCATCATTCGTGTGTTGTTGCTATACTAGGAGTCAATACTTATGCAAATTATGACCAAGTCACCATGTTGTTTTATATCATGATGTATACCATCATGTGATACATTAAAAATCAAGTGCTTGAGGATTATATATGATATCATGATACATTATTAGTTCATCCCCTTGAAATATCATTCATTATCTAATAAAATCATTTTAGTCATCTTTGACGACATCACATCATCACATTTTCCTTGATCAAGCCAAAATAACTGAACATTGTCACTATATATGTTAATTAGGATGTGAATCTCTGAATGATCATGTAATAAAAAGAGTCATACACATTGGTATATAATCTATTCTATTCTTCCTCATTCATTTTATCTCATCTTGGGATAACTACATTGGCTTGAGGTCCATTTGGACTACGTAGGAAGTGATCAGTCACAACTAGTTTTTGAGGTCACCTCAACCACCATTATTTAATTCTTATTAGCATCCATATTCTTTCAATCTATTATTCTTATTATTAATTCATTATTTTTTCTTCCAATCATCACTTTAATTACCTTTGAGCATTCTTGTGTACCTAGTTTTTGTCACTTTTTCATTATTTGAAAAGTCATTCTACTATTGCACTTACATTTGCATCATTGATGTCACATTAAATATGTGAAACATGTTATATCATTGAGCTATGTTTTCCAATCAATCAATAAAATCAATTATATTGATCAATGATCACAACTACCCTGGTGTGGAAAAGCATTTAAATCAATGACTAAATATGCTCTTCTAGGGTCAATCATTAGTTAATCAGTATGTCTTTCTTCTAATTCCAAACTCTACAGCTTTTGTCTTCTTTGGGGAAATAAAATTGTGCAACTTATTTTGGGATCAATCATTCCCTAAGCCCACATATTTCACCCTATTTGGGGTCTGTTAAAGTGTGCTATTTATTTTTGGATGCATCCTTCCCATTTACTCCCACTTTGGGGCCAATTCAATTCAATCCAATTCAATTATTATTCATCACTAGAAATCAACACATGAAAGGATTGGCTCATATATATATTAATCTCATCCATGCATTAATTTCACTTTTATTCTTATTTACTTTCTTATTTTTCAGATCATGTACATAAATCTTATTTTTTGGCCACTCCCTTGAGGTGGCATCATGGTCATTTCTAAACATTGTTTGGGACTTCCTTGTGGACTCATTTTCACTAATTTGAACAAGTTTCAAAAAAATGTGAAGACATAATTCGTCAAGCATTATCAAATCATTTAAATAAATTTTTCATTATTTTAAAAGTCATTATTTCTCTTGTGTCTTGCAATGCATTCTAAAATAAGGGAAAATTGTAGAAACTCAATTGTCACCACTCTCATGTAAAAATTGTAATTATAATGATTTATAACAATAACACATTAATCATTGAAACACCTAAATTGTTCTACACAATTAGTGTGTATTTTTTAAAACATATTAGTGTATCCTTGATTGGGAAAATGCATCGTATGCAATTTTCATCTTCACTTAATTTATCCCAAGCCAAATTGTGACCATGTAATAGATGTATTGGGATCAATAATGGTGAATAGTTATTTGAATTTAAAAATTCATACCACTTTACATTAAGCTAATTAACTTATATTAATTAACCTACTCTTATTCTAATTAAAAATTCTATAGCTTTTAGAATTATATATTTTCATTAATTCATTAATTAAATTATTCCTTTAGTTATGGATAGTGGCCAATTGATGACATTGTTAGGACATCATCATGAATCATGGAAAAATATCAAGAATGATGATGCCATCATGAAAGTTGTTAATCACTAGGCATTAATGGAAATAAATATCAGGATCAAGGTAAGCCATGCCTTATCAAAGCAACCTTATCCAAAATATTAATCATCAAGCTGTCCTTTCAAATATCTACTATAATTCATCAAGCTTCATCTTTCTTTTCCATTTTACAATAATCACATGTAGTCAAGCTCTCACGTGATGTATCGACATTGATAAATACCTCATGTTATATAATTTGTGATGAGCTAAAAATATGGCTCATTATTTACATAGTATTTCCTTTATTTCATCTCTCTAAGGACATAATCTTATATAAATCATAAACTTTTAGTGGACTGTAGCATGGAAAATAGATACTTTATCTCATTTATATCAACCTAAAGATTAAGTTACAAACTTATCATTTATGCCTAATAAATAACATTTTTTAGTGTTTTAGTTTTGAAGAATGTAAAAAAAAGATAGCAAATGTAGCATGATAAAGAAGCTTCAGTTTTGATTCCAATTTTCTAAGATACAAATGTACTCAGCACATATCTACAGACTCAACTAGTCTTTATCTATGGACCCTATAGACTTTCAACCTTAGGTAATACTAAAGAACTTATATCTATGGACTTTGCAAGTCCATTCTTACAAACTCTGGAGGTCTGAAGCCTAAGATGCTAGAGATTTTGTAGGTAGATCAGTAGTAAAGGATAATCATTCTAGCTAGAATCACATCAACAAAATATTTACTCCTATTTTGAAGGATTCAATATTGATATATTTTGTATATATTTGGACATTAAAACTATTATATGGATAGTATAACTATTTTTTGATAATAGTTAGATTCTCCACGATTATAATAAATCTAAATCTCCTATCTTTGGAGAGCAACAAATTCATTGGTAATTATATTTTTTAGTATACTATCGTTAGTCTAAGGAATGAGTATAAATATGTACATTTTCATCTAGAGTAATAATAATGAAGATAGATATATTTTTAACTCCAATAATATTTTAATTTTCTAGCTTTTATGAATCAATGCAGAATCATTCTAGTTTTTAGTACTCAGTAAACTTCATTCCTAACTCTAAGAAGAGCAAGGGTCCATTCTCCTTAGAGCCAAAATTTTTTGTACAACATTTATATTTATATTAAATCAATTTTCCATTATTAGATAATCATAGTATCTTCAATCATTTCATATCTTAAGTCATTTATAAAATAGTAAATTATGGGTTTACATTGCAATAGTATTTCATTTTTCTGGCAAAGTGTGAATTAGATTTACATTTATAGTTTCCAGCAAAGTGTAAATTAGATTTACATTTAAAATTTATAAAAAAGTGTGAATTATATTTATATTTATAATTTTAGCAAGTATGAATTGGATTTAGAATTTACAATTTCAAGGAAGTGTGAAAGTGTGCTTCAATTTCAAGCAAAGGATTGAATTAGTTAGTAGTCTCTTCTTTCAACAAGTGTGTGAAGTAATTAGTTTAGAATAATTATTTCATTGGAAAAAGTTAAATTAGAATCATCCAAATCCCCCCAAGACTAAATTATAGATATCCCATCATAAACCTTACTACAAATAGATTTATACATTGGCCTTGGTTTGATAGACATCAATCTGAAAGATTGATTAAATGAAGAGTTAAATGACACTCATCATTTTTGGTAACATTGCCAAAGAATTTAAGGTTTTAGTAAGGTAAAAATTATTGATCTATATTAGAAAAAACATTAAAATCATAAAAGATAAATCAAATTATGTTTCAACTAAGAGACTCAAAAGGATGATTTGTTTCAAAATTTCCTCCAAAACCAACAACAAAAAATCCTTCAACATCTCTAGTTGAAAGTCTTACCCTAGAATTCAGAGAGGAAATTCCATCACCAAATTTAAATGAGAGTTTAAAATAATCTATTGAATCACATCTTCAAGAGTTTCCTAAAATCCTATTTGGGACTAGAAACTTACCACAAGTAAGTCCTATAGGAAGATTACATTTAGATTATACACTTATAGGGAGAGAATATCTTAAGGTTGTAAAAGATTTAGAAGAAGTATTTGAAAGGGCCATAATTGAAAAGATTTCTGAATAATTTGAACAACCTAAATCCATACCAAAATTCACTAGATAACTAATCCTAGTGTTGAAGACACATCAGAGGAAGAAGATATGGGTGACCAATAAGAACAATGGGTTGCACAACCAGGAAGGAATTTTTCCTTTCTAATTATTGTAGATCCTAATGATCAAACCACCATGAAAAATATTTCTCCTAAAAATTTTCCAAACTTTTGGGGAAGATCCACTGAAGATCCTGATCAATTTTTGTTTGAATTTAAATTTCTCTATGAAACTTATGACTACACAACAGATAATCATAAACTAAAATTGTTTCCATGAACACTCAAGGATGCAACCATGAGATTGTTTATGGGTCTAATAGGCAACTACATCCATACATGGGTAGATATGGAAATTGAATTTTTGAACAAATATCAAGATTATTGTAAGGTGAGAGAAAGAAAGGAGGAAATCTTCAAAATTAAATAAAATGAAGATGAATCCTTAGAGGATTATTTGGATAGATTTTCATTCACAACAAATGAAGTTGTTATCCACTTACTAAGGAATTCCTAAAACTTATTTTCCTCAAAATATTAGATGAATACATTAGAGATGCATTAAACTTAATGGGCGGAGGAGATATAAACAAACTAGCCTTTCATCATATTTTAGAAATATGTACTAATTATTCTTGGACAAAACTAGGAATGAGAAAAGGAAGGTTGGGAAAATCTAAGGACTTGGGCAAGTTAATGGAAGAATTTTCTAATCTAAAAATTTATGTTTTGGTTACACTAAATAGTGCATTAGACGGTCTTCAAGCTAAAGTTAATGCAACAAAACCATTAGCCATTTGCTATCCTAAGTAGAGATTGAAACATGCTCTTAGGGATTGTCCTTTAGACAAAACTAACATTTATTCTTGTAGAATTTGTGAGGGAAAAAACCATGACACAAACCATTGTACTCTTATACCTACTCTAAAAAATTAGATAAAATCAAATTCTCAATCTATTGAAGACGTAAATTATGTTCAAAGATAAAAATTTCTTCCATAAAATCAGAATCAAGGATAGTTTGGTGTAATAAATTTATCTAATCCATAGATATCCCCATGGAATGTTCCAACTCATCCACAAATGTGGGGTCAAAATTAAATACCACTAGCCCAGATGTCATGGATTAGACAAGATTGGGTATCCCCTCAACCATGGATGTTTCCACAATAGCCATGGGTACCTCAGCAATAACCATGGGTATCACAACAACAACCTCATCCACAAATGAATCCACAATGGACCCCTCATCAATAATATAATAAACCAAGAATGAAACCCTAGTAGAAAACTATAATGCCACTCTCTATCATTCAACAACTAGAATAAGTTAATCAATCCCCAATGCCTGCACAACCAATAGAAAATCCAAAGAATAAACCACAAGCACCCATTTTTGTCAATGAACAAGGAGAAAATATCAATGTAGGGGCCATTGACTTTTCTAATATATAACTAAGATGAATAAAAATTGTAAGAGAGCCTCTAATTCTCATTTCAAAGATACCTAATGAAAAAGATAAAACACAATTGCCTAAACCAAACAATAATGAAGCCAAAACTAATGAAGGTCCTAAAAAATCCAAGGAAAATGTCACTACACCAATAACCCCTTTTCTTGAAAGATTGAAAGAGATTGAAATCAAACAGAAATTATATTTGTCCATGAATTGTAAAAAAATAACATTGGGATACCACAATTATAAGCTATTAGGGACATTCTTAAACTGAATATAATCATCAATAATTTTTTTGTCAAAACACCTGGAAGGAAAAAATAGTACCCAATAATTATACATGTTGATGGTAAAATTGATGATTTATTAGTAGGAAAATTTTTAATACCTAAATGTGCAGACCCAGGTAGTCTAGTCATCACAGTTACAATAGGAGGAAAGGAAATTCCTAATGTTTTAGTAGACTTAGGGGCATAAATTAATGTCATGATTACTGACACTCTTCAAATGCTATCCCTCATAGAAATGTAACCTACATTTTCCATTCTCCAAATGGTAGACCAATTTGTAATCAAACCAAAAGGAACAATAGAAAATGTTGTAGTACTTATTGAGTCTTGGGAATATCTGGTTGATTTTATGGTGCTATAATTTAAAACAAATAACTTAGGATATATTCTAATCCTGAGAAGACCATGGTTAGCTACTGTTCTAGCGTTGATTTATTATAGGTCAGGAGATATGACCATTTCTAATGGTTTGAAATCCAAATGCATTTCCTTGTATCTTCCTACAAAACCATCAGTGAACAACATAAAAAATATTTGGGTAAACAAATCAGATAATAAAATAATGATCTTTCATCATTATTCATGATCATAGTTAAAAAAAAATTAGAATAATTGAGTGTAGACATTATTCTAGAGTTTGAGGAATATGAGCATTTAGCAAAATATACAGACTTTACAGAAACTAAGGATCTTGCTAGAATAGAATCTATGGACTCTACAAAAACTATAGACTCTACCATAATAGAATCCATAGTCTCCTCTGAGATATCTTTCCTCAATTGTTTTATTACCTTTTCATCATATGATCATAGGTTAATTCAATCAATCATATGGAACTAGGCAAAAGAACAACAAACATAATTTTTGAATGTATTTCATTACCCATTAGCAAGAGTTCTTCCTCTTGGAGAAGGATTTACTAAAAATGTAGCAACATTTCATATGATAATTCCTCATACATATCCTCTAAATTCACTAATAAGTCAATTTAAACAAGTAGAATCCAATCACCTATACATGAAACCTCTTATGATACTACCATGAAAGACTTTGAATATAATCAACTAGTTAAACAATGATGAGAAAGTACAAATTTTTGAAGTCATAGAATGACATACTAATGATTTTTCTTGGGATTATACTGACATGAAATGAATTCACTCCAGTGTATGTAAACATTATATTTACATAGTATCTATCAAACCTATTAGACAAACCCAACAGAGAATACACCCAACATTGAAATATATAGTGAAAACATAAATCCAAAAATTATTAGATGTGGGATTCATTTACCCCATCTCAGACAACCAATAGGTTTCACCATTGGTGATTTCTCCAAAAAAGAATGGAAAGTAGAGAGTATGTGTGGATTATATGGAACTAAACAAGGCAACCTTGAGAGACTATTTTCCCTTGCCTTTTATTGATTTAGTGGATATAACCAAATCATAGTTGCAATTGAGGATCAAGACAAAATCACATTCACCTACCTTTAAGGAACCTTTATCTACAAAGTACTTTTATTTGGCCTTTGTAATGCTCCATTAACCTTTCAAAGAGCAATTTTGGCAATATTCTCTAACCTCACAAATGAATGTGTATAAGTCTACAAGGATGATTTCACTGTCTATGGAGAAACCTATTAGGAAGCCATTACCAATTTGGAAATATTTTTGACAAGATGTGAGGAACATCAACTATAATTAAGCCATGGTAAATGCTTGTTGATGATGGATCAGGGAGCAGTGCTAGGACATCACATTTCAGCAAAAGGTATTTAGGTAGACCCAAAGAAAATAGAGATAATTGCCAATTTTCCTATTCCACATACACAAATCAAAGTAAATTTTTTTTTTGGGTCATGCTAGTTATTATAGATGCTTCATAGATAACTTCAGTAAAATAGCCACTCTAATGTTTGTACTTATTACAAAGGACAAAGAGTTTATATGGAATAATGATTGTTAACAAGCCTTTTAAACCATCAAGGCTAAACTTAGTAATTCTTTAGTATTGGGAGGTCCAAATTGGACACAACCTTTTCACATATACACAGATGCTTCCAACACATCAATGGGTGCAGTCTTGGGACAGAAAGATGAAAATGATCATATATATGTCATTTATCACATTAGCAAAAACATGACTCCTACTAAAATAAATTACACTACAGATAAAAAATAATTCCTTCTTGTATTCTATGTAATAAATAAATTTAGACATTACATAATAGGCTACAAAGTGTTTATATACATAGATCATTCAACCATTATGTATATTACCAACAAACCAATAATGGGAGGTAGGATTATTAGATGGTTGTTACTCCTACAAGATTTTGATATTACTATTATAGATAAACAAGGAAAGTTTAATGTGGTTTCTGATTTCTTATCTAGAGTCAATATTTCAAGGGAAGAAAAACTAGTGGAGGATTATTTTTTAAATGAACAATTGTTTGCCATTTTAGTAGATTCTCCATGGTTTGTTGATATTGCCAATTATCTTACTACAAGGGAATTTCCTCCATATTTTTCACACAAATAAGGGAAATAATTAATTGGAGAATTAAACTTGGACCTGATCATGTGTTTCATAGGTGTGTGATAAATAATGAAGCATATGATATCATGAGGTCTTAGCATGTTGAACTCAGAGGAGGACATTACTCAACCCATAGAATAATACATAAAATCTTTGGAGTAAATTATTGTTGGCCTCATCTTCATAGACAAATGAAGAAGTATATCAAACATTGTGATGCATGTCAGAGAACTGGGCAACCCACTCTTTTAGCTAAGATGCCTCTCCATCTTCAACTAGTTTTAGAACCATTTGAGAAATGGGGAATTAATTTTGTTAGACCTATAGATCCTCCTTCTAGAGGGAAATAATATATGCTATTCTTCACACACTATGTCATCAAATGGGTAGAAGTATAAGTTTTAAATCATGCTCAAGAATAAGCTGTGGTAGATTTCTTGTACTTCAAGATTATGCAAAGATTTGGTGCTCCAAAAGAAATAGATTTAGATCAAGGACATCAGTTCATGTCAAAAATGATAGAGTACTTCATGAAATTGTATCAAACTAAGCATAGGAAGTCTTCTCCATACCATCCACAAGCCAATGGATAGGTTGAAGTTATAAATAGAGAATTAGAGATTATTTTAACAAAGATTATTAGTAGTAGATAGAAGGATTGGGTAGACAAAGTAATACAAGTAGTTTGGGATTATAATACTACTTGGAAAAAAAACTACTAGCTTCTCACCATATGAGTTTGTTTATGGTAAATAACCTATATTTCCTATTGAATTTGAATTACAAATATTAAAGATAACATTGGAAGTAGGAATTGAATTGGACACAACACAAGAGATGAGACTCATGCAACTTAATCAACTCAATGAAATGAGAATAGAATCATTATATACAATTGAATTAGTAAAGAATCAAAGGAAAATTTGGCATGATGTACATATCAAATAATGAAAGTTTTAAAAAGGAGATTGGACACTATTGTTTGACTCTAAATTTCAATAGTTCAAAGGAAAACTATAGATAAGGTGGATTAGACCTTATCAAATAGAATAAATTTTTGAAAATGGTTCAATAAAATCAATGCCCATTGATGACGGTAGGACTCTTATGGTCAATGGTTATTGGTTGAAACTTTATCAGAAACCTCTTAATAAAGAGGACTTTGTACAAAATATGAGACACCAGGTAGCTTTCCTGAAGGAACTTGTTTCTTCTAGGGAATTGTTATCATAATGATCCAAAATAAAATTAAAAAAAATCATAATCAATAGTGAAAATCCTATGTAAGGATGATATTGACAATGCATGGTTGGAAAACTAGCTTACTAGCTAGCCATGCATTGCATAAAGGGCCTTGGTCAGAAAACCAACAATGGCTGACCAAGGGGTAAAAAATAAAAATAAGGGGAATTTGATCAGCTAATCTTGATTTGTTTCCACAAGTAATAAATTTTAAATATTGATTCCTTTGAAAGATATTAACTAATTCATGCTACTCTACTTATGGAGGACAAATGACAGAGAAAGAAATTGATCTAGCGTATGAATAAGTGAGTGATAAGTTTTATTTATTCATGTTTAGTAAGTTAAAAGTATTTTTTTGATTTAAATAAGATTGATCCTATGGATATGGAGATATGATTACATAATTATGAATTTATTCAATTAAGTAATAAAGTAGTGGACAAATAGAAAAAAGGGGATCAAGGAGACATGTGTCATAGTGAACAATTGCATGCATCATTGTCAATATGATTGAACATCATGAAAAAATACATAGAAAGATTCAAAATAAAAGGTGTTTTAATCTTTAATTGATTAAATTTATAAATTATTTGGCAGTGGTATAACTAATTTCCCCTTCCATGTGAGCCATTAAATGTCACCATGTAAAGCCATCATTCAAACAACCACGTTTATGATTATGTCACCTCAACACTTAGAAGTTCCACTTCATAGAAATTAAATGAAGAAAAAATTTATGATTATATTTCCATCAGTGTGTGGGAAGTTAACTCCCTTTTTGTCTACTAAAATTACCAATCCCTATGAAGAACATCAAAAACCTTCTTTTGTGAATTTCCAAGAAAAATTAGTGTAAACCCTAGTTTTATTTTGTTAAAGTTATATGAATATTCATATTAACTTGATCAATATTCATCCAAGGTAGAATGGCATAGAAGACATGATCAGAGACAAAGACACCCACCAAATTTCTCAGTTATAGGGCTTCTGTAGCAGTGTTCAAGGAAAATGGTTGGCTTTCCTTTATTCAAAAATTCCAAGGATTTCATGAAACATTGGTAAGAGAATTTTTAAAAAACCTTACCCCTAATTCTTCCATTATTAAATGCATAATAATTCTATTTTCTAGTCAATTTATTATCCAAATCATAAAAATCCCAAACACAGGAATGAAAGTAACAGGGAGAGTTCCATTCAATGATCTTATTTCTCAATTAAATGGAAATAAAATAACTAGAACTACATGTTTATTTAATTCAAAATGAAAGGCTAAAGGTATCCATAGAGATTCAATTTGTAATATCCCCTCCAAACAGGAAATATAGCCACACAAAAAAACTCTGAACAAGATATAACCTCTGTTGAATAAATTCAAAAAGATCACAATAATATAGTCTCTTAATAGCAAATTACAGATCTTATCACTTGTCCTTCTAAACTATTACATTTGCATTCCTTTCTTATGCATATAAATATGAAATACAATCTTAAAAACCCTGGCTTAGGAAAACTGGAAGTGAAAATTGAATTCTGGAAAGTCTCGGCCTGTTGTGTCGAACACACAGTCGTCGGCGTTGGTCGATAAACTGCCGACGTCGATTACTGCAGGTCGGCTTTCTACTGACGTCGGTCTTCAGTCGACCGATGTCGGTCACTGGAAACTCTCTGTCTGCCAAGGTCAGTGCCTGAGCTGATTTGTACGGAACTGTATGGGCTTTGTATGGCCGCCAATTAAGCACAACTTCCCTATTTTCAACCCCTGATCTGAAAATATGTCTCTAGCATAGAAGATCTCTAGCTGTATAATCTATTGAATCAAAAACATAAAGCAATAAATACCTGGAATATCTGTAATAACTTCTGTGTGAAGTTATCTCTCAACCCTGTAAATTCTATGATAACTTTTGGGTGAAGCTATCTCTCGATTTGGCAATAGATCAGCTGATATTCCACTGCCTCTTAATTTCACACACTGAAGAGGGAACGTTCTCCAATGCAAATGGAATCCTAGAACCCTAGGCTCAGTCTTCATAGAAGAAATTCTCAAAATCAATAATCAATAATCAATGGCTAATCAACAATGGCCTCCATGAGAAACCCTTATACCCTCAAAAAGATATGCTTGCCCTAATTAGGGTTTCTTAAATTAAAATTAAGGTTTCTAATTAAAAATAGGCTAAATAATTAATATTTGATTAAATCAATCAAATATTAATATCTCCCTCAATACATGTCGGATCCTCGAACCGATCGAAGCTAGTGAATCAGGGAGTGATTCCACACATGACCATATCAAAATAAAGGCGCTCCACTACATATCAAATATCCCTAAAAAGTAGGAGCTCAGGCCAAAAGTGTCTGAAAGAGCTCGAATGAAAACCAAATGTAGAAAAACTCTGCTAAACGAAGCCCCTCCAATCTCCATCAAGACCCTCTAATCATCCTATCAGCCTACGAGGATCGCATAATAGGCTAACCATGAACTCAGAACATGTCAACTAAAAAGGGGACATGACAATCTGCCCCTCCTGGAATTGCTTGCCCTCAAGCAATCGCTGAATGACAAATCAATCAATCCACCTGGATCCCAAATGTAGTTAGGATCTCCACCACTGTCAATTAACTCGGACCCCATGCCATGTCCATCCCAACTCTCATGTAATGGTGTCACATCATCTCTAGTACTAAGATAAGCACCCCAACATCCAATCCATAAATGAAAATGAACAAGAAAACTCCTTACCTGAAAAATATCTAAAACTGGATTGTGAAGGCTAGAAATAGTCATATCATCATCAACCTGTGACCCGACTGTAACAAAAAGTTGAGTCCTCACCACATGTGACAACTCCTAAACTGGACTCACCTCAAGACCAAGCTCGTCCTCATACCTCTCTTGTGTTGGTGCCAATGTGCACTCGTCGTCGCCCTCTATCATGTCATGTGGTATAGGTACCTCCATCTGATGAAAAAACATATATCTGAAGCTGCTGCCTCGTATTGCCTTAAGGATATGTGTCATCCCATCAACATTAAAGAGAACCTCCATGTCCTTGAGATGAAGAGTAACTTCCTCAAATGAATGAAGCCACTTCATACCCAAGACTAAGTCTATATCCCCCATGTTTACCACATAATAATCAGCCTTGAACTCATAGTTGTTCAAGCGCAATGGGAGGTCTCTAATCATACGCTCACACTTAAGAGTGTGAGCATTGGCTACCTTAACACTGATGCCCTCAAAATCTATGGTAGTGAGTCCATGCTTCTCCACAAATCTAGCATCTATGAAATTATGTGTGGCTCCTGTATCAAGAAGGGTGATAACCTTCTGCCCTACCAAAACTCCATGGAGTTTGAATGACTCATCCCACTGAATGTTGGATATGCGTGCCTCTTATAGGTGAAGCTCTAACTCTACCTCTACATTAGGTCCTAAAGCCTCTGCCTCTGCCCCCTCAGAACTGTTTTGCTGTTCGAAATCCTCAGAATCCAAATCCTCATAATATACCCACATCATACGATTCGCCTTGCCCTTAGGCCTCAAAGGACAATCGTGATGGATATCATATGGACCTTTGCAGTAGAAGCAAAGCTTCTTCTTGCATAGATCATTAAGCACCTCACGATCCAAAGGTGGTGCTGCCGGATTGGCCTGTGAATCATTTTTAACCCCAGATTTATCTATGTTAAAATCCGGTCTCTCTGTATCCCCATGGGAGTGTTTATGGTCTCTAGATGAAGAAGCACCTCTAGAGTTAAATTTATTGGATGGGGCTGCCATCTCCATACTCTGTGCCTTCTTCATAGCTACCTGTAAAGAAGGAGGATCAAAGGCTTTGATCCAACCTCTCAATGGCTCTGTCAATCCCTCTATGAAGAGAACTACCAATCTACACTCTGAAATATTGGGCACCATGACTGCCAATCTCTAAAACTCACCAATCAAGTACTCTAAGTTACCTATTTGTCTCAACTATGCCAGATCTCAAAAGTAAACCTTGAGATCTTTCCTATCAAACCGCTTAACCAATCTATCCACAAAGTCCTGGTACTCTATTACCTAATTATGCTGAAGTGTTACCATACCATGGTACCACCAATCATGTGCTACTCCATCCAAGTGCAAAGTGGCGTATTTGATGGCCTCTATCTCTGACATTGGTCTCAATGCCAAAAAGGTGTCAAGCTTATGAACCCAAGCTTGAGCTGTCATCTTGCTGCTGCCGTCAAAAGTAGTCAAAGAAAGCTTACCAGTAGCCTTCTTCAGCTCACTGAACTGAACTCTAGGCCTCCTGTCCTGTCTAACCAATCTGTAGTGCTCTCTCCTAAGATTGACAAAATGGTCAAAGGTTGTCCGCTCTTGAACATGAGGAGATAATAAGTCCCACTCATCATTTGCAGCCATGTAAGCATCTGTAAATGGGTTATTCCCTGCCTCCTCTGCTGGTGCCTCTGGTTCTTCTTGAACAAATGTAGGACGGGTAGGTCTAGCAGCTATTCTGGAGTGAGTCTACTGTGGTCTCTGATTAACCGTAGCACTCTTGTCATCTCTTTGGCCCCCATTCTGTCCATCAGGCACATTCATATCCCTTATCATAGTCATAAGTGCCTGTAGTGTCTGATTCATCTGTTGTTGGCTTATCATCATAGCACGGTGAAATTCTCTGGTGCCCTGTTTAGCATCATACCTATGGCCCTTGGGTGAGCTGCCCTCACGTCTGTCACTCATGATGATCGGTAGCTGATCTAGCACCTGGGTACCTTTAAGCAAGGCTCTGCTGCATGTGTTATACTTGTGTGGTCCCAACTCTTGTGGCTACATAAGATCTATACACCCTTAGGCTGGCTGGATTTAGCTCTGATACCACTGTAATATCCCCTCCAAACAAGAAATATAGCCACACAAAAAAACTCTGAACAAGATATAACCTCTGTTGAATAAATTCAAAAAGATCACAATAATATAGTCTCTTAATAGCAAATTACAGATCTTATCACTTGTCCTTCTAAACTATTACAATTGCAGTCCTTTCTTATGCATATAAATATGAAATACAGTCTTAAAAACCCTGGCTTAGCAAAACTGGAAGTGAAAATTGAATTCTGGAAGGTCTCGGCCTACTGTGTCAAACACATAATCACCGGCATTGGTCGATAAACTATCGACGTCGATTACTGTAGGTCAGCTTTCTGCCGACGTCGGTCTTCAGTCGATCGATGTCGGTCACTGGAAACTCTCTGTCTGCCGAGGTCAGTGCCTGAGCTGATCTATACATAACTGTATGGGCTTTGTACAGCTTCCAATTAAGCACAACTTCCCTGTTTTCAACCCCTGATTTGAAAATATATGTCTCTAGCATAGAAAATCTCTAGCTGTATAATCTATTGAATCATAAACATAAAGCAATAAATACCTAGAATATCTGTAATAACTTCTGTGTGAAGTTATCTCTCAACCCTGTAAATTCTGTGATAACTTCTAGGTGAAGCTATCTCTTGATTTGGCAATAGATCAGCTGATATTCCACAGCCTCTTAATTGCACACACTAAAGAGGGAACATTCTCCAATGCAAATGGAATCCTGGAATCCTAGGCTTAGTCTTCACAGAAGAAATTCTCAAAATCAATAATCAATAATCAATGGCTAATCAACAATGGCCTCCATGAGAAACCCTTATACCCTCAAAAAGATATGCTTGCCCTAATTAGGGTTTCTTAAATTAGAATTAAGGTTTCTAATTAAAAATAGGCTAAATAATTAATATTTGATTAAATCAATCAAATATTAATATCTCCCTCAATACATGTCGGATCCTCGAACCGATCAAAGCTAGTGAATCAGGGAGTGATTCCACACATGACCATATCAAAATAAAGGCACTCTGCTGCATATCAAATATCCCTAAAAATTAGGAGCTCAAGCCAAAAGTGTCCGAAAGAGCCCGAATGAAAACCAAATGTAGAAAAACTCTGCTAAACGAAGTCCCTCCAATCTCCATCAAGACCCTCTAATCATCCTATCAGCCTACGAGGATCGCATAATAGGCTAACCATGAACTCAGAACATGTCAACTGAAAAGGGGACATGACACAATTCTAGATATGTGGTACTCTATAGCATTTTGGGTCATCAAATACATAACCTGTGAGGGGAAATTTAGCCTTTTGGGTGGAGAAGCTATGAAAATCTTGTACATATGAAATATGGGAGACAAAATCCATAGTGTGGAATTAACCTCCCATATTACCTATATGGTGGCCATCAAGTTATGGAAACCAATCCTAATGCTACTCTTAGGCATCATGGTCTTATTCACCTTATTATTCAGCATCATTTCTTATAGTAAGGGAAATAAGTTTGGGAAGCCTAGGAAAATAGAGTTATTTGACAAATTCCATCCCTACCTATACAAAAAGAAGCTAGGACTTCAAGTTCAAATCAGTCACAAATACCATCCAATACAGCTAATCCATCTACTATTAAAATAAAGAACAAGTAAAAATAACTTGTGGCTTAAAAAAAACTCTTCCTCCTTCAAGAAGGATGATCAAATCTCAAGATGCTCAAACCTCCATTATTGTAGAGGCCCCACAATAACCTCAAGCACCTATTGAATAATTAATTACTTTTTCAAAAACAAAGATATTAAAAATAAGGGCTTCCACTCCAACAGGGC
Organism: Torreya grandis; assembly: GCA_037957365.1. NCBI lineage: Eukaryota > Viridiplantae > Streptophyta > Pinopsida > Cupressales > Taxaceae > Torreya > Torreya grandis. The sequence continues at coordinate 41,053 of JARHVA010006337.1, read as the reverse complement.
ATGGGCTAGAGATTTAACTATTATAACAAATGATCCATCAAGTGTAGCTCAAAGAATCAAAAGAAGAAGAAGAAAATTGATCTTGAACAAAGATGAACAAGAGGCAGTAGATAATTTGGATAGTCTTAGACAACTATCCCAACCTTCAGATCAGCAAAACATTAAAGAACAAGGAAATTTTGAAACAAATTTTATGGAAAAAAATGTTGTTAGTTTTTTTATTCAGTCACTTCATGACTAGGATGTCCTCTAGTCAATACAATAAAAATTGTAGCTGAAAATGATAATATTATAGAGGGAAAAAATGTTCAAATTGAAGTTCTAGTGGACAAAGGAAAAGCTCCATACACATTTGAAGAAGGAGAATCATCCAATCCAAAGGACCCTATGATGCAACTAACATTGGAACATTCCAAGGCTCAAGCACTGATCCAAAAATAGGCAACAAACATTATTGATCTAGTCAAAAAACTTCACAGTAAGGATCAACTTAATTCCATGTAAGTGCAAAAATTATAATTAATATCTTTGGATCATGATTCACAAGTTAACAAATTGAAAAAAATCATGGAATAAAAAGGAGAAGAGATTGAACAATGGATATCTGTAGAGAGTCTTAAGAAATAAAATAGAATATTGTAGTAGTCATTGAACTTTATTAATACCTTTACTACTACTTCTCCTCAAAAGGTTAGTCAATCCACTTCCACCTCTAAAACATTTGTGAATCAAGGGAGTCAAACAAGCCATCCATTTGTTCCTCCATTAGATAAGTTGTATCAAGTAAAAGAAGAATGTAAAACAATAAAATAGAATGCTAAAGATTTAGTTACTATGAATGATAAATTTCAAAATGAAAAATAAATATTAGAATCTAAAACCCAAACTCTAGAAGAAGATTTGCAGAATGCTTATAAATTAGTTGAAGCTCTTTTAGCTTGCAAAAGTCCTTCTCCTGCATATAGCTTATTTCTCTTTAATTAGTTCTATAGTTGGTAGCTCGTTATAATCTCGTGTTAGCTTCCACACAAAATTTTGGATTCTTCTACATTTTTGGAAATATTTTATAGTGCTAGCCTTGAAAATCAAGATGTCCTTTGTGAATTCTATTTGCATGACTTAATAATAGGAGAACATGATCACAACGTATTTTTAATTAATCTTCATGTGGCAGAATTTCAATTATGATCACTCCATTCTAATTTTAAAATTTAGTTAGCATGGAAAATAAAATTTGAAGATTATTCAACACATGCTAAGATAATAGGGTTATGCATAAGACTAGGATTTTCCATTCCTAGTCTGATAAAATAGAAATTCAAGGATGTTTACTAGAATGTTGATGTTAAAAATAATTATTTAGAATCTTTATATAATTTCACCATATCATTTGATTTTTTCATAAGGCAAAATTTTGATTCAGTTGTTGCAGCAAATGTTAAGAGATGGGATTTGTTAACAGTCTCTCTTAAGAGACATGAAGTTATATCTCTGAACAATGTAAGATGGAGCACAAGAAGAGTTGAAGTGGTTCTTGAGGAAATTATGGATGTAATAAATTCTAATGGAGATAAGATATGGATTGGAATGAGATATACACCCCCTTTGTTAGTTATATTAATTTTAGGTTGGAAAAATTGGACACCATAATCTGATGTCTAGAAAGATTTAACTCTAACCCATAAAGGATTCACCAGTAATGTTGATTATCATATAAAAGATGAATTTGATCATTATGATCTCAGCCAAAGTCTAGAAGATAGAAACAAAGATTATGGAGGTACATGACATTTTGTAAAAGGTAATTGTAAAAGTTAAAGCCTGGGGGAGAAGATGAGCTCAAAATATGGTTCATTATTTACATAGTATTTGCTTTATTTCATCTCTCCATGGATATAATCTTATGTAAATCATAAACTTTAAGTTGACTATAGCATGAAAAATAGATACTTTATCTCATTTATGTCAAAATAAAGATCAAGTTACTACCTTGTCATTTACACCTAATAAATAACATGTTTTAGTGTTTTGGTTTTGAAGAATGTACAAAAAAGATGGAAAATATAGCATGATAAAGAAGCTCCAATTTTTATTCCAATTTTCCTAAGCTACAAACCTACTTAGCTAATATATATAGACTCAAATAGTATTTATCTACGGACCCTATATACTTGTATCCTTGGGTAATACTAAAGAACTCATATATATAGACTCTACAGGTACATTCTTATGAAATCTATAGGTCTGAAGCCTAAGACGCTGGAGATTTTATAGGTAGATTAGTAGCAAAGGATAATCATTCTAGCTAGAATCACACCAACAAAATATTTACTCTTATTTTGAAGGATTCAATCTTGATATATTTTGTATATATTTGGACCTTAAAACTATTATAGGGATAGTATTGCTATTTTGTGATAATATTTGGATTCTCTAGGGTTATAATCAATCTAAATCTCCTATCTTTGGGGAGCAACATATAAAGAAATAACATTTTGATCTTGAATGTTATTCTAATTAGGTTTTTGATTCTTCTACTTGTTTCAATTAGATTTCTTTACTTTTTTATTTTTATAATTTTTATTATTAATGTTGTCTTTATTTTTATAACAGGTTTCTTTTATATGACCAAACTTTTCATATAACTTATAATTTCTATTAAATTTAGGTTTATGATTTTTATTACCAGATTTTTTATTCCTATTTAAGCTAGAAATAGAATTAAGGTTATATTTTTAGTTCTTATTTTTATTATAAATAGTATTTAGGGTGAGAATTGTCTAAATGGCATTCTCTTTATAATCAAAATTAGTCATAACTTGCTCTTCTTAAATCAGGAGAGCATACAAGGTGGTAAGGTCAGGGATATCTTACTCAATTTGATATTTAGAATTCAAAATTGAATTGAAATTTATAAACTCTTTATGAATATTTAATTTAATGATAAAATAAATATGTTGATCTTGAATTAAATTATAGTTACAACCATCTAACTAAGGTTTTATTTTTTTGAAATTTTAGCAAGAAATTTCACAACCTTTTCATCACCTTTCATAGGTGTAGTTATAAATTCAAATATTAATGTAATAATTTTGGAGAGGTGAGTTACCTTATGCATGGATTCAAGGAGATTCCAATCATTTCCAACAGACTCTCAATTACCAATGTGGATAAGGAATTCATCTTTAACACTCCACAAGATAATGGGCATAGCTTCTTATGATTTCTATTGAAATGCATAGGTAATCTCAGGGGTCACATGTCATCTAGAAAGGGATTTTTTAGTCCCAATGATAATATTCCACAACTTTTACACCATACATTTATATTTAACATGAATTTTTTTATATATTATAGTTATTTTCATTAAGAATTTAGGATTTGTATAAGGAATAATGAGGTGAAGTCATAGCTTTCCTTTAAATAGGATAGTAACCAAATGCTTAAAATGAACCATTTTTAGTGTGAAATTTTAGTTTATTTGATAGTAAAACAAATTTAAAGTGAAAATATACAATAATTATTTAAAATAAGAAATTTACAAAAGATTGTGAGAAAACAAGGTGTTGCAAGTGTTACAAAGATACACTAATTTAAGAACAACTTTTTAAAAAAATAATGAGTTTTTATATTTTTTTGTAAAATAATGTAAATCACAAGTGAATATAGAATTAAGGATATAATTAAACGTAAAATAAAGTAAAAATTTGAAGTGAAATTATACTAAATTAGGTGTCAAAAGAGTCACACTTTGAAAAACCACCTAGACAATATTATTAAAACATTGTAAAATTTGTAATGGGAGGATTCAAAACAAAAAATGGACCATGTATTTGCATTTGAAAGATGCCAAACCTAAGGATTGACTAGTTACATGACTATGCTTGTCTAGGTTTTAACTATTTTAAATGTTGAAATAAGGTCAATAGATTAACTAGGGTTTGGAATGCATGAAACTTGGCATGCAAACCAAGAATGAAATTTAAATTAAATTAAATTTAAAATTAGAAAAAAAAATTTAGGTGAGATTTGAACATAAAACCTCACTATTACTAGTTTTTAGCCAAAATATTTCCACCAACCCATCTAATAACTTTCTTGAAAATTTATACACATTAATTTATATTTGAACCTTTTATATCTGATTTTCATATATATTTTTTAATAATAAAAAAATTATAAAAAACATGCATGTAAAAAACAATAGTAAAAACTTTTGAAAACAATTGCTAGTTTTGGTAAAAATAAATAAATAAGGTGGGGCCCTTATTTTATTTGCAAGTAATATTTAAAATTAATTAAAATATATATTTATTAAATAAATTTTAAACTCTAATACTAACCTAAGAAAGATTCCTAGAATAGAATGGCATTATAGGTGCAGCAGTGGAGCTCACAAAAGCTTATTGATGTCACCAAAAGGCATGGAAATTGGGGAATCTTCTTGAATTTCTTACTAGAAGCAAAAGACCATTTTAAAATTTAATTTTGATGAAAAATAATGGAGCTCACATAAGCTTATCTAGGTCACCATAAGGCATGTAAATTGGGGAATCTTCCAAAAAAAATTACTAGAAGCAAAAGGATGTTTCAACAATTAAATTTCAATGCAACAAATAGTTTTGCAAACACCTTAGTTGAACTATGGTTCCCATGCTCAAGCAAACAATTAGAATATTCAAAACCCTTATTAGGCTCTTCTATTTCTTGAAATTGATTTTTAAAAAAAATGTGAGGAAAGATGATAAAAACAACCATAGAAAGACCTGAGAGCTGTTGGTAATATAAAAAATTTGAATTTTTCACTTGTTTAGGTCATATAACTATGCCTAGGGAATTAAAAAATATAAAAATAAATCCTATGAATGTTATTTAGAGTGATTGATAGGACAAATATAGATAAATTTAATCCCTAAAACACCTTAAAATATTTTTATAAGCTTTCTAAACAATTTTTCTTTCACTTCTAGGCCATACAATGGCACCCAATGGCTAAGATAAAATTTGTAAATACTTGGAGATTCCTTATTAGGGGATGAAAATTTGCAAATGGTCTTAAAACGCCAAAAATAAGTAACTAGAAACTTTAAAAATTGAATTTTCGATGAACTTAATTTTTGAAAATTTCCAATGCCATAGAGCCATATATCAGCAAAAAATTGGTGAATTATGATAGTAAAGTCTTCAAAAAATAATTAATTTAAATTGATCATTAACTACTCTAATATATCTGAATTTCTTGATAATCAACTATAAACCCATGTGCTCTAATTCCATGATGAAGTTTGCATATATAAACATATGAACATAGTAGATCTAGAGTAAACTGATAAAGTTAAGCACAATGATCAAATCAACACATTACATAGTATTTAAAGTGAGAAAACCTCCAAGGGGTGAAAATACCATGAGTGATATTCAATGATTGAGAAACTAATTATATCCCTAATACAAAACATCTCCTTCCCACTTTCTCTCTAAAAGTCTCTTCATAGTGTAGTATTTTCCACACACAAATACAAAAACCTATTCTTCATAAAAGCTTTTAATCAAGATATATTTATACAATAGGTGTAAACCATATTTATAATATTCATAAGGGGAAGTGACTTTTGGAACCGATGGTCCCATCTTTTCCTTGATAAACATTTAATTACTTCGATAACTATTAAACAAATAATTTTTTTTAATTTTTTTTTACAAGGTTTTCACATCATATTAACAAATTATTATTATTTATTTAACTAATAAGGTAACATAAGGGTGAATAAATAACCACCTAGTCATTAAATGCTCTAACACTTCATATGTGATTCAAAATGAACCTGATATGGCATGAAATTAACTTGGTATGTGGTTTAGGATGACCCTGATTTCGATTGGAATGTCTTATCATAAGAATGGGCTCAAAAGTGAAGATGTGTCTATTTTTTATTCTTAGGACCCCACAAATGGGTAAGAGAAGAGCATACTCTAATTAATCTTTAGGATAGATAATAAGAAATTAAATTATGTGTTTTATGTCACTAGACTCCCTAAAGGGGGAAAGGGGAGAGCATAGACATGATAGTTTACACAAATAAATAGGAAACCAAAATTACTTTAATCAAACGATTAATTTAAGTGTTTTAAAAAGCATGAAATCAAAATTGTATGCTCCTTGTTAAGCACCAAATATAAACATGAATCAAATTTACCCTATTAATTGTGTAAAACAACCTTTAAATATATCAAAATTTGAAATAAAATAAAGGAAGTGTTTGAATAATTATTTTAAAATTTAGATTCTTACTAATTTAAGCCTCAATAAAGTTCACACAAGGAAATCTCACCATTATGTAGGATAATCTCTCTTATTTTAGGTCAATATCACCATTTTGCAGTGAATCAAAAATATAGTTTTGGTGATACCACCAATTAGTTGGATGACCTTACCATTTTAAAAGATGATTTCATCATTTTAATAAATATAACCACATAAAACATAGTTATCTAGATGAGACCTCATTGATTATTAGGTCAATATCACTATTTTCATATCAATGTCATTGATTTGCAAGTCAATCCCACCAATTAAAATAAAACACAGTGAAGCTAGGAAATCAAATTCATCTTTCATTAAGTTGAGCTCACTAGTTTTTATTTTAATTTCACTAATGCACAGGTCAATCCCACTAATTAAAATAAAATACAGTGAAACTAAGAATACAAATTCACCATTTCGTAGGGTGGTCTTACCAATTCATAGGTCAATCCTCCCAATGCATAGGTCAATCCTACTAATTCATAAATTAGTCATACCAATGCACAAGTCAATCATACTGCTCTGTATAAAAACATAAAGAACACATAAATTAATAAAAGGCAATCTCAAAGTTCTACAAGTCAAAATCACTATTTGTAGGGGTAATCTCATTGATTAGCATGGAAATATCATTGATAAGTAGAAGGTGGAACATGGGAAAATTAGAGGAAAAAATAAAAATAAAATTTAAATAATAGTTTGATCTTGTATTCAAAAAACTAAAAATACCTATAAAGAGATTTGTACTATGTGCGGTCCCACTAGGCATGCAAAATGTAAACACACAAATACAAAAGACATTAATTCTCATTAGTATGCAAAATAAGCATTAAAAAATAGAAAATATAACTTCTTAAGTGTGGTTATCATATTGTTCAAGACTTCAAGTAACAATGAATGAATTATAAATCTAAACAAGACATTTTTACCTTTTGTTTGGATGTTCCCTTTAAAGCTAGAATACATATATGTTTATGCCTAGGCATTGTAGAATATGAGGTCTTTATCAATGTCATATGTCAAATGAGCAGTATATCCCCTTGACTACATGTGATTTCAAAACAATTGATAAGAAACTTGAATCTTGATGAACTAGAGTGGCTCTCCAAAAGGGTATCACTTCATTATGTTTCAAGGCTTGAAAATAATGTTAAATAGCCCTTGTATTTATAGGTTTTCTATATTGATTATATCCTTTGGATCAAGATCAAGATGAGTGGCCATAATTCCATTCAATTTTAGAGGAAAATATTTTTAATATTTTTAAAATAAGTTACCTTAATGAGGTATTGCTTGCCTTAATCTTGATATTTGCTTCCATTAATACCTAATGCTTGAGAATTTTCATGATGACATCATCTTTCTTGATATTTTTCCATCATGTCATGATGATGTCATAAATTGTCCCCTTACCACAATTAGAGGAATAATTCAATTAATTAAGTAAAATAGGTAATTCTAAAAGCTATGGAATTTCTAATTAGAAGAAGATTAGGTTAATTATGACAAGTTAATTATGGTATGACTTTTGAAATTCAAGGAACTGTTCAACATAATATGTTGATCCCAAAACTTCTCTTACATAGTCATAATTTAAACAAGGATTAATTAAGTGAATTTTATATTTTTGTAAGGTTCATTTCCCCAATCACGGATGCCCCAATATGTTTTAAAAGATGCAAACCAATTATGCAAAAAAAAATAGGTGTTTTCGTGAGTCATGTGTTATTGCTAGAAATCATTCTAATTATAATTTTGACATGAGTGATAAAAATTGAGTGTCTACACCATGAATTTAAGCTACCTACAATGAACAATCTAAATTATGGGTCTAATACTCCAACATATTCTAATCCCAATTTTCAAATCAAATAATTTTTCAAATTTGAGCCAAATGATACTAAGAATGAAGCTAAAGCAATAGCTAATGTAGTTTCACAACCTACCAATAATATTGTCATATCATCTCCTCAAATGAGTAAATTTACATGATTATCAAAAACTCATCATAAGGTTTTATAGTATATACTCAAGTGTAATATCATATATTTCCCTCCCCCAATGGAGATTGTTATGAAAAAGGCATAACCTAAAGGGTTATATACTAATGCATATTATGATTGGCATAGATAGTTAGGACATTCTACTAATATATGTAAAGGTTTTAAACATAACATACAATATTTAATTGAGGGTAATGTTATTGAGTTTGACAGTGTTTATACTTATAAAAATGATTAGATATATAACCTAATGTGAAGCTTAATTATTCTCACATACATTTCCAAAGAATGTGACACAAGAAACTAAGACTAATCATGAGGTTCATATGAATTTCAATGTGTATCCTACTCCAATTTATTGTACTTATAAAACTAAGGAGGCTCATCCTATAAATAGTCTTATTGGTACACTTAATTTTACACAATAACAAAGACCTAAAATCACATTTGATGACCATGAAATTATTGATTATCATTCTACTAATGCACATTTATTTAAATGATATTTCATTGACTCACATCCTATATAAAATGATATGGTGGATAATGGGTCAATTTAAAACATATGTATTATGACATTGATTACTATTCTTGGTTACACACATATTAATATAATTCATAAAACTACTAAAGTAAAATTTAAGGGCAAATGACAACACTCTCTTTGGGGAATTATGTTACCATTTATGGTAGGAATTGTATATGTTTTTACTTGGATCTTAGTTATTCCCAATATTGGGGAATTCAAAATAAACTTAGGACACCATTGTATACATAAGATATGTGAAATACTATCTTTAGCAGATCGATGCTTCAAGTGCATCCATATCAACCAAGTAGTTAATGTTTCAAGTATTCCATATGAGTATCCCATCAACTAGAGAGATTTACTCTATCACCTCTAACACAACTTGTTTTAAAACTTCTATGGGTTTGTCCTACAAAGTCCATTCAGAGATAGGTAATTGACCTTCCTTGAAGACTAGTGTTCCATAATATAATATGTCAATAATATATTAGAGTTTATTAAACATTATCTAGTATACCATGTCCTAAGATATTTATAAATAATTTCATGTATGTTATACAATTAACACTAACACACTCTCCTAGCATAAAATATAGTCCACAAATTACTATGGCTATTAGATCTACGCAACATTAACATGATCATGTTGACTATGATGACAATGTTGGATATTTTGTAGTGCATGATCCCTTCTCTTATTTTGATATTTATATACATGTTACTCCTCACCAAGAGTGTGTGATATTTTCACCAATAAATATAATACCTTCATGTGAGAATTCTATTGATGGGATCATTGGTTAGTAGTAATATAATTCAATTCAAAAAATCTAAAAAATAAAAAATTCAAAAAAAGAATAGAACCTATGCATGACATGATTTTATCATATACATGATTGATTAATGTTATTTATCATATACACATGATACATGTGCATCTAAATTCATGTTACCCATTACATCTAGATGCCACATTTCTACATTGGAGGCATATGCATTCACTAGGGGAATCTTGGATAGCTTTTTAAAAAATAGATTATTATGACATTCTATTTATTATATTAACCTACTAAGATTATTTTTACATGCCTTTCTCTTGTGTATAATTTTTAGGGTTATATTTATTATGTATATTATACTTTTGTATACTAGATGATGACATTGATGGATTATATAACTAACATTTATTGCTTCATGTGTGATTGATGCTAATTATTATCACATTGTGTGATGATTTATGTATGTTATATTGTGAGTTCTATGAAAACATTGATTGTGTCTTGTAAAATAATTTTTCAAGTTTTTTTGAATATATTCTATTCCATTTTATGGCCATGTTGTTTATATGTTCAGTCAAAGTCAATTTGTGTCTTGACTGCTTATGTGATTCTTGATCATGATATTATGTGCATAGTTGTGTGTAGTTATGATGTAGGGGAATCCAGTTCACATGAAATCTTACATCAACCCAAAATATGATAGTGTAGGAAAATTTGGGAAAGTATTTTTTTTGTATGTGTATTATTGTGCATATTTATTTATTTATAATATTATTCACACCCTAAGTTGTGTGTAAGCCTAGTTATGTTTTTTTGCACCACCTTTGAGTGTGTGCCTATTTTGTGTGTATTTTTTAAATTAATAGCATGCATATATTTATTATTTTTAAATTTTTGTGCTTGTTGTTGTGAACTATTATACATTTTTGTTTTTATGATTAAGCTTGCAAAGCTTTGTGAAAGAAGTGATGTTGATATTTTTCACAAGTAAAACCTTTTGGAGATATGTAAAAAAAATTCAAAAGTTTTTGGAATCTTATATAACATCAAATATTTTTTGTGTCATTACATAGGTTGATTCTTTTCAAAAAATAAAAAAATTATGATATTTCTTAAAAGAATTGGTTCTTCACCATGAAAGTAATAAAATTATTTATTATTCATTTAGAGAGCATGCAATAATATGCCTTAAGGTTCTAGTTAGATATTAATACCATGGAATAAGATTTTCTTGAGAATTTTCTTTCTAGATTAAGACTTGGGAAGTTAAGAGGTTTGTTCAACTTGTCTCATGTGTGACTTGGTTTGGGAACATATAGCTAGTGGATTGTTATGGGAAAGATTCATTGTATTTAATTCCTTGAATCACTGGAAGTTGCTATGGATTCATATAATATTTCATGTGATGTATTATGTCATGATACATTAATATTTAACATTATATGGTGTCTTGGAAATGTATTATGTATGTAATGGGAAATGAAATAGATCTATAAATCAATCCTAGCTTAGAGAAAATAAATCCTACTTACACTTTTGATTAGGGATACATTAGATATTCAAGGTCATGACTATCATAGATCTACTAAAAAAAGATAAGGGATATATTACCATAATAATATCACTAGGGAGGGTTTCAAAGCCTCTAGTCCAGCAAAACTATGCAATAAACATAACTAGGTCCTATGTTTTCATATTCACTAAACTAATAATAAGTAAAGTAAAAGCATAATCTAGTGCTCACCAAAGCTTATGGCACAAAGTGGGGGTAATAAACATGAAAATTAAACATGTATAGAAGACATATACTCACATCAATGTATATGGAATTCTAATGCATCGAAGAGAAGTACAAATACATATCTATCTACTCTTATAGAGGAATAAAATTAAGAATGTTTACCTTCGAATATGAACCTATTGAGATTCAATCTCTCCCTTGTCCAAAGTGATTCATAAGAGGTTGTTGTGGTATGTAATGATGACAAACATAAATCATCCCTAGGTAACACAACCTATCAATGCATCCAAAATACTTCTCCATAAGACAAGATCTATATCTCCAAAGAAAATATGAAACCCTGAGACTTATCCTCAAGTATAATGGTGGATAAGTAGATGCACAATATATCTTACTTCTTCTCCTCTTTGAGAAATGGAAAAATGGATTTGTTTATATAGGCAGATCTACCCCTCATATTTTCTAAAAGTTTGGGCTAACAAGGTCAACCCAATCAACCTAGTATTTTTATTAACAAAAATAAATTAGTTGATGGAATAGATCAACTAGGGGCCAACCTAAACCCTAATAACTTCTATCAATTAGAATACAAGGTTGATGGTGCCAAAAGTGTAACATAAACCATCAAAAAGGGATTTAAGCTAGGGAAGGGCTAATGAAGGTGGTAAATGACTAAAGGAAGGTGTAAAATAGGATGTAAAGTTTAGGGTAATGGTTTTAGGATATGAATGTGTAGATAGAAAGTCATAATAAGGGACAATAATAATATTAAGCATCAATGGTTTACCCACCCCTATCTTGATGCAACCTTTAAGGCATTCACTCAAAGATATTGAGATTTTATGGGTTCTTACAAGATATAGAGCATTAGTAATTGATAAAGTTTGAAAATATTATTTGTATACATATTCCCCACTCTAATATCATCACGCGTCACATAGGTGCAACATGGGATGGTGCTTAGAGAAAAAAACATAGTGACACATTATGCTAAAGTTGAATAAGTTATAGTAAGGATAAAATAAGATAAATGAAAGGATAGAATTAGAAAAACACATACCTTTACTTACCTTAGTGATATAGATAAGCAAGGAGATGCAATAAATGTGAACATGTCTAATGTCAAGAACATTAGGTGAACCTATAGAGATTAGAAAGAAATTAAAAATTTTGTAATATATACATATAATAGTTGAAAAGATTCTCTACAATGTCAGGATTCTAGAATGTTTTGAGTTTTGTAAAAAGAGTTAGTACAGACAAAGATATGATAAAAATAAGAAATCTAATGGTAAATATTTGAAGGGTAAATAATTTTTAATAGTAAATATAAAAGTGTGAAAAAGAATTCATTTGGGATTTTTACCATTCTAAGAAAATAGATATAGGATGGACATATTGAGATACCAAATAACTAGGATGGTAAGGAGATGATAGTTAAGACGGTGTTATGATCCTGGGTGGCCAAATTCACTAACAGTCCAGGCTTTTGGTGTAGCAGTTCGTTACATTTGGTATCAGAGCAACCACCCATGTTCAAGTCACAAAGTGGGTGGGTTACGTCAGCATTAAAGTGTTCATCTAGGGCTCATACACGTAGTGGATCTCATGTACATGTGCAAAGCCCAGCCCAAAGTCTGGGTTGTCGAAAGTGTGGTGGGATGTTATGATCTTGGGTGGGTGGAGTCACTAACAGTCTGGGCTTTTGGTGTAGCGGTTCGTTACAGATGGGGAGGATGCATAGCGGCCATAATGAGTGAAACACAAGTAAGCAATTGAAAATTTCAAAATTTTGAATATTTTTATTTGAAATTGAGTGAATTATATAATATTGACTAGTAGGCAAAATCTAGACATCAGAATGAACCCTATGAAATTTTAAGGGGCACTAGGATTCAAATGGGGTATTGGGTAGGAAGGAGTTGGACCAATGAATGTTATAAGCATTTAAGGTAATTGGTCAAAAAGTCATCATTGTGGATGAATAGAATTGACCAAGTTGGCTTATTTTATAAAGGGAAAGAAAACCAAATAGGCTGACTGCATAGCAATAGGCTGACTTAGTTGGTTAAGGAAGGGGGCCAACTTAGTACTAGTAGGCTGACTTAGTTATTTCTAAAGTGGTCGATAAAGTACTATAAGGTAGAAAGGAGGTTGACTTAGTACTACAAAACAAAGGTGGCCAACTTAGTACTAT
>JARHVA010006337.1:0-22500 GCA_037957365.1 Torreya grandis | reverse complement strand
CACTTAGGTTTGTGTATGAACTAGCATGATATCTCAAGCCTCATCCATGTGTATGCTTAGTTTTAAAAAGGAAATAAGGGTAATAAAGGGATATCCAAGATAGACCAGTAAAAGGATATTAGAATGAGATGAATTTTTAGTTAACTGATCACATGGTAAAGAAGGAATGACTAAGGGAGCAAGGTTTGTATGACCAAGTCATAATAATGATTATCCATGTTTATAGAGATAAGATAGCAAACATTCATGAAAAATAAAAAGATAAATATAGAAGAGGAAAAAGTATATAATTATGCAAAATAATCAATGAGAGAATATAAGCAATAAAATGACACCATAAGCAAGAAGTAGTGTGAAACATAAATAATAATGTAAGACAAATAAGAATTTGACACAATGTTAAATGATATAAGATAGATAAATGTAAATTTGGAGTACACATCTAATAGAAATGATTAAATAAATGAAATAACACAATATTGTGTTCATAAATACTATTAGATTTATCCACACACATTATCCATAACATATGATAAGTCTCTTGAAGTTGAACTCGAATTGCAGCAAGATTCTCATTGATCTTCAAGGAAAGTTGAGAAAATACTTCATTTTGAATGTCCTTGATGGAAAATGTAGGAATGACTAAAGTATCATGTTGATAAGGACTATCATGCAGGGGATTCTTAAGATAAATAATGAGAATGGACTCCATGGGAGATGAAGGGGTCACTAGTGGAGAAAGGGCCATAGTTGAAGGAGAATCCATAGGTGAGGGAATCACATGTATAGAAACTATAAGTGGATAAGGGACCATATGTGGAGGAGCCATAAGTAAATAAGGGGGATCCCTAATACTATGGAAACCTTTGGGAGGAAGGTTAGTAGGCATAAGAATGTTCATGAGGTGATACTTGAGATGTTTTTGAAGGATGTAAAAATGATCAGTGTGATGACTACCATACTAGTGCCATAGATAATATACCTATCCATATTTGGAAAGATATTGGAGATATACTTTTGGAGGAGGTATATCCTTATTTGTGGCCTAATAAATAGTGGGATGAAAGGTGTCTATATATTTTCAAAGCTTACAATAATGCATGGAGGAATTATTATTTGTGATGTGGAAGCAATAGATACACCTGTTAGTATACTTTGTGGGTGTACTAAAAAAAGGAGTGGAAATGGAAGCCAAGGAAGGATGGTGTAATGAATAATCTCTATTCCAATTGCTAAAAACTTTATGAATATCACAATATGGTTGATCAACACATTTGGTGGGCAAAGGAGCAAACTATGTTAAAGGGAGAAAACCATCACCAAGTGGTAGAGGGGATGGTGGAGAAATTGGATGAGGCTCAACTAAAGGAGAAAAATGATCAAAAATAGGAAGAGACTTAGCTAGAGAGGGAGTAGGAATAGGATTTGAACTAGGCTCAACTAAGGGAGGGGATGGATGGATATAACGTTGAAGGAAAGTTGTAAGCATCTTAGGGGTAAGTTGGCTAGAGGAATCCTGATATCTAGTAACTCGATAGGACCTGTCATAACATGGTCCACAACAATGCTCCTATAAGGCTCTTCAAAAATTGGAGGCATGCACACCATCTATACCCTTTGAATAAGAGGAAAAATTCTAATATTAGTAATTATATAGGATGAAATGTGATAAGATTAAAGAAATATTGAAGAAAATAATAATGATAACGAATGATTTCAACTTCTCAAGCCTAAATAAGACCTCCCAAAATTTGATCATCTAAGTTATAATCATCATCATAGTCATGTGTATCAATTTCATTGGCATAATTAGGGATGACCTTCTCATCGGATGTGGTGTGATGAATGGATTACCAATTATTAGTTAACACAATGGGTATATCATCACTAAGTGGTTAATGGGAATGTGGCTTCAAATAAGGTAAAAGATATTAAATGAGATGAGGAGAGAAACCTAAGATTTTTATCTTGATATTTATTTTTCCAAGCTCATCATCATCTCAATCTAAGAGGTTAGGTGGTATATTCCTGATGAGTTCAGGGTGACCATGGTAATCTCATGCATTATTGACAAAGAATTTAAACCATTGAGATTCATAAAATGAAACACTCAACAAGGGTTCAAGGGTTGGAATTTTTAAAACATCATGATCTAGGAATTTTTCAAAATTCCAAGGGTTAG
Source organism: Torreya grandis (assembly GCA_037957365.1). Taxonomy (NCBI): domain Eukaryota; kingdom Viridiplantae; phylum Streptophyta; class Pinopsida; order Cupressales; family Taxaceae; genus Torreya; species Torreya grandis. Next base: position 20,318 of record JARHVA010006337.1, on the reverse strand, counting down.
TTTTACCTTGGATCCTATAGATTACACCATTGTAAGTAAATTTGAGATATTCATAGGAAAAATAGGAAACTTCTCTCATAAAATGAGTCCATGGCATACCAATAAAAATGTTATAGGATAGAGGAAATTTTAATATCATTACCTTCACTTGAAAATTGATATATGGAATGGTGATAAGGGGGTACACACAACCTAAGGGAGGCACTTGCCTTTGGTCAAATCCTTGATGTGTGTTGTGTGTGGACTTAATATTACATTTAAAATATCTTAGGGTTTTAATAAAATCAACAAATTCAACACAAGTAATGTAACCCTCATAAATAAAGGCACACTTGACTTGGATATCACCAATTTGGACATTGATAAATAGGGGAGGATCATTCACTTGAAGTAGAATCTCATCGATGATCATAGAATTAATGGGGAATTTGAGGGAGAGAGAAGTGTCCATTATTTCATCAACATGTATGGACATCTTTTTGTATTTTTGTAAAATGCTATCTTCTGATCTAGATAAGGTGGATTCACATCTACTAGGGGAGGATGAGGGATGTTCATTTTGAATAGGATCTATATAAAACTATTATGATGATGTGGATAAGTCTACATAAGTTCAAGAAATGGTATTCTAGATGGAAGATTAGTAGGTTTTGTGATAGGATCCCATTCATCATAACTCATAAGGGGAGTATTGGAAATGGGTTCATAGTGTTAAAGGAATTCCTCAAAAGGAAAAGCTGAAGTGCATGTGAATTTATGTTGATAGGACATAGGAGGTTTAATTGGAGGATAATTTTGTTGATTGTCTTAAGAGAATGGGGTAGTTGACACAAGTTTAATATGAGATAAATTCTAATAAGTGTTAGTAGAAGGTTGATTATCATTGGTGATGCATAAAGAGGTTGGAGGAGTTGTAAAAATGGTATGGTAAGTGTTATCTAATGGAGGTGTTGTAATTAGTTCATCAAAATATATAAGGTCTTCTTGCCCCAACTCTATGAAGTGAGTTGGGGAAGAATCTTTAAAAACATAGAAAGTGTGAGATGATTGATGAGTGTAGATGGGATAAGAATCAATGATGGTAACTACCATTTTCATATTATTCATGTTGACCACATTCTCTTCAAGATTTAGGTCTATAAGACTATCAACATTAGTAGTACAAGGAGTGGGCTTATCATTGTTGTCCTGGTGATTTCGAAGAGGATCTTTGTATATGGCCAAATGAGCATTAGCATGGTTCAAAGATTGAGGTTTAGTTTGTGTTTCATGGGATTTTAATGTAATTTCATAGGCTTGTTGACATTTATGAATGATAAAATATTGGTGAAAATTGGGACCAATGAGGAAATATATATCCAAATTATGCAATTACCTACAAGTCTCATGAGAATGACCCAAATTAACATGAAACCAATAGAATTTATTTGAATCATACCAAGATTTCATGGGATGATTAGGATCAAGATCTCATGGAAGAGGTCTCAAGAGATTCTTTTGTAACTCCACTAAGGATAAAGGTTTATGAATATTTATGTTACTTGTTGAAGAGAAATGAGGATTAGGAATGTGGTTGGGAGGGTAAGCTTATTCTAGATCCTGGTTGGGAATAATAGCTTGAATGTTATTAATTTTATTATAAGAATTAATGACACCATCATTTGTAACATGACAATTTTTATTTTTTATTAGCATGTGAATGCCTATAAAATGTTGAGATAGATCAAATTGATGCGTAATGAAATATTGGTACTTATCTTGATTAATGGCCTCTTCTAATGTTTGTGGAGAGAGAGTGTAGACCTGATATTGCATATTAAGATAAAGAGTGTTGGTAAATAGATGAAAGATGTTATCATATTCCATATTATGTTCACACTTGTTAGACAAGGCATTCCATCATTTTATGAAATCTTATGTAGTTTTTGTCTTAAGTTTATTATAATTAATACAATGGGCCAAGGTATTTTCAAGGAGGTCATTAATTTGAAACTCTTTTACTAAATCATTAACTTCCAAACTAGTGATGGAATGAGATTTGAGTTGGTTATACCAATCTAAAGAATGTCCATAGATATTTTTGGCTAATAACTTCGTAGTGGCAAAAGTGTTTAACTTGACCCAATCTTTTTATTTATTTCCAAATGTTTTTAAGTGTAGGGTAGGATCAGTTGACCCATTATAAATAATGGTAGGGGTGATACCTCAAATATCGATGTTATCATTTTGAATAATAAGAGGTTTATTTTGAAGGTTTTTTATTATTTTGTTAATAATAGAAGTTTGAGAGATAAGATTACCATAGGAATAATGAAGATGAGGTGGGGTGAATTTTGGTTATGCATTCCCAATAGAACCTGTTGAGGTTGATTTTGGATATGGATAAGATGATTTTGCATTTGCATTATTTGGTTTGAATTATTATATTTGAAAACATTCATTTGGTTAAGAGTTTGTAACAAAATTTGATGGGTTTGAGTGGTGGTATTTGTAGTATGTGAAGCATTAGCATTGGTATTAGTGGCTTCGGTACCACTATGAGTGGCAGCATGCATGTTATTAGTATATTGAGAGGAATTATTGGTAAATGATGCACTAGTAGTATGATTTTCTTATGTGTCAAAGGATTTATTAGGAAAGGGATGAGAATAAGTATCACTATAGGCATGATTACCATGGGTAGCAATGATGCATTAGTGGAAGAATTGAGAATATTGGGTCTTAGAAGAGGACCACTATATTTATAACTTATCATGTTAGTATATATACTTGGTATGGAGGTGGAGGAAATTAAAGAGGAAGAGGTCATAATATGATAAGGGGTAAAAAAATTAAGAGGTTGAGAGGCAAAGAAGCTGTTGTCTCAAAATGTAAGTGAGAATGTGGGGGAAGGTTAATGGGGCTCTTTTGTTTGACCACTTATCATAATATGGTAAATACTATAAGGATATTTTTCTCAAATTTGAGGAAATTATTTAATTAAGAAAATAATTTATGGAGTATATTCTAATATAGGTTGATCTTCTAAGGAGAAGAGAGGGTTACAAACAAAATATGAATGGGGAGGGGTCCCATAGTTTTTAGTGAAAGTGGCTACATGTTTTAAGCATAACTACTAAGAGTGGAGGGGTGAATCAGTGCCCTTAAAATAATCCTTGAATTTCACTTATCATTTATGAACTATTCATTCAAACACTTACATCAAAAAATCCATAAATAATCATCCAAATAAGCATATAACATATGAACACAAGAGATATGTGGAAAACCATAAAGGGGGATAAAACCCTATGTAACATATCTTGGAATACAATCTTATAATTAATAAAACAAGATTTATTTAGGCACCAACCCCACAAGGAGAACCAACTTAGCAACCTATAACCTATGATCATCTTTGGACACTTTTTTCTTACTCAACTAATTATTATCACCATGTTTTTCTCTTCACACTCTTTTATCTCTTGCAAACAACCTATTAGGCCTCTTTGCTCAACTAGCCCTCTTCTTGGAAGATTTATGTCATATGACCTTGCTCATCACCTATATAATCACTATTATAACTTCATGATATATTAAACACACCTATCTGATGGTCTTCAAACCCTCTACCTATTTTTAAAACTTATATGTCATTTTCTCATTCCCTCAATATTCTAACTAGTCAAATTAGGCCTATTAGACCTTCTTCTTATACTTGACTCTTGATTTCAAAAATATTGGTTAGCCACAAACCTATTCATGCTTGTATCACCATTTTAATATATCAATAAACATGTTTCAAAATTGAAACAACCACTACATAGGTTTGTCACCACTCATAGGAACCAAAACCACCATTAGGCCTAATAGAGACCTAATGTAATTATATCTTCTCAAAGCACATGTTTCACCTTGACCATCTTGGAAAATCTTGAGCCTAAAAATATGGGTGAAATAAGTTTTTAATTATACCCCTTATATTCTCACCTTAGGTACTGAACATAATTTAACTCGTTTCACTCGAACCACACCATTATGCCTATTCATAATTAGCCCTTCTCACTGCTAGAAAGTCTAGTTTGAATATCTGAAGTATAAACTCAAATTTTCCATTAAAAAATATCATAAAATTATATGTATATAACCTTCATAACCTTAGGGTAATCATCATGTTCACTATATTTCACCAAACATGTCATAAGACCTCAAACTGGCCACTTCCATATGCTCACTTAGAACTATAGACAGGATTCAAAACCCAGTCAAGAACCGTTGAATATTCACATATTCATGGGAATTTATCATGAATAAAAATTCATTAAAATTAACCTATGATACCTATATAAAAAACTTCATATTCATTATATTCTTTAACTCTACGCATAAATACTCACAAACATCAATCTTACTAACACACAGAAAACTCCCATAATGCTCCAAAACATAGTCATGGAAAGAATGACTTAGAAAACCTATGTGAACACTTTTATGAACTTAAAATGGGTTTATATGATCCTAAAACATCCTAATATTAACTTATAATAAATATATTATAATTCTAAATAAAAATATTGGTCTTGCAAACCAATCTCTTGTTTTCACCCTACATAGACCTCACTATGTTAGATAGGTCACTTTGATAGCAACTTTCAGCTTGTATATAAGCATCTTCAAATATTATAGTCAAAATTTCTATGTGTTACATGTCTTTAATAACAACCATATTCAATTGGATCCATCCCTAATCCATGAAAACATATCCCTAACCTCATTCCCACTTCTGCCTAGTTTTCTCATTGTCTTCCTCACTAGGCCTTTTTAACGATAAGTCAACTTCCATGAATGGTTTATCATATTTGAAACCTATAACCTATTTATAAAATTAAATTGACATAAAATACAAGTCTCACACATCACCCTCTAATTATTTTCATGCTTTAACCTAGTTAACCCTGCTTGTTACATCAATAATAAGAGAAACAAAGGGTTTCATGTAGATTCCACTCAGTCTTCTAATAGAACAATGCTACCTGGAGGTACCTAAGAGAGTCTTGTACATGTTCTAATCACCAAACTAGGTCATAAAAATGATTCTAATCCATTTCCAATAAGATGTTTCATATTAGGTCATAGTATAGATACCAAAATTAAGTCACACATGTGCGTAGCTCCATGTGTCGAAACCCCCCTTGAGCCCCTTTTTAGCCTCTCTAACTCATGATTTTATCCCTTACACATTTAATTAATTTAACATATCTAATTAAGTTAATTAAAAACCCCTTTTTCCACCTTACCTAGCCACCTCATCCTAATACTAATTCTCACCTAATGAGTCACCCCAAGACTTAGTCCCCTTATCCTAACTACCCATGACTTATTCTCACCTCAAAAATAAACTCCTAACCAACTACATCCTTCTTAACCTCCTATTTATACCATTTTGTGAATACCACACTCAGCATGAGAAACAACAAAATATAGGCTAAAGATATTAAGTTTACCTATTCTAATGTCATCAATTTCAATCAACCCATAGCCGATGTCAGTGGGATCACCGACATTGGTTATATAAGCCAAACTCCAAACTAATGTTCAAGTTAGCATAAATCAATAAAACTCATTCTTATTTGCATACATGCTTTTAACATTAAACTTTTGACATCTTGGCTTATTTTTACCTTGTATATATCAACCCATATCAGGAATCAAGCTCTTGATAACTAACAACACCCACTTATTTTCTCTATTCAAGGCATTATTTCAACAAGCCTAATAAGAGCCATCCATCTCACACTTATCATTTAGTCACCACTGTAGTTTAGTACATCACTTATTCTGTAAGTATTTAAGTTGTTACTTTGTAATCACTTTATATCTATTGTTCATTGCTTTACACTTACTTGATTGAACCCCTGTGAAGGAGTTATAAAGATTCCCCACTTGTTTCCCCTTATTCCAACACACAAAACCTCTAACTAGATCCATCCAAACAATACTCTCTCACACAACTCTCCCAAAACCTTCCATATTAGACCAAAACCATTTCCCAAACCCAAAAAAGCCTTCTATGAGCTCCTAGACAACTATTGCCCTTATTAACCTCAATAGCCTAACCGATATTGGTCACACTTCCTTACCAACCTTAGCAGCCTAACTGATATTGGTCACTTGCCAACTAACCTTGGTAGCCTAAATGATGTCAGTAACTATGGATTTCCTAACCCTTCTAAGACCTACCCTAACAATTTCCAAAATATAAATTGAATATACCACTTACACTCTATTAATTTTTATTGCACTCAGGTTACAAATAATGGTAACACTATCTCTTTTTTACCCTCTCCTTTCCTCTCTCTTGGTTATTATTACTCTTTTATCTCTCAAAAATGGACTATCATCTCTAAATAAGTTTGACACTTCCTAAAACAAGTGTGTAGCTTGGCATCCCACTCATATATCTACTAAGAAACATTTTATGGTAGTGATTTCTTACTTATAGGTAGTCCTCCCTAGCCAAAGAGGAGTGCTCACAATGTCTAGATATAGTGTGCAAACCAATCTAGGTTCATTTTAATCATTTATCCCTATCATTCTTATCTATTTTTCTTTAGACTTGAAATAGACAAATTTTAGTGAAACATTTTTGGCATGCTTAGTGGGACCCTAGAGTTTTCGTTGGGTTCATTGCTTGTTTTAAGCATTAATATAAGTGCATTATAGTGAAAATATCATTTTTTGCACATTCTCCTTATTTTCTCCCTCAAAATGAAAAATTCAACATTTTATTTTCTATTTAAGGGCAATAAACTAAAATTTCATCTTCTTTGCCACTATTTTTTCTCTTTGCCTTTAAATGCAATTTATCATTTTTCTTATAAGATGAAATAATATCTTCTTTATTTCTTTATTGCATGCACATTAGGATAGTGAATTTCATTCTCTACTCCTATTTTATCTTTGTTTTCATTTGAATCTAAACATTTCAGATTTGGGTTTAAAACTTACTACAATTCATTGTTTGCTTGTTTCATATTATCTCACTTAGTTAATTACAAGCATTATGAATTAATTTTAGTGTACATATGTTACACAACCAGATCACACTCACAAAAATGAACATCTAAACTCACTTGAGAGAAGGCCCATTAGGATTTCATCACCTAGTGGATCACCTTACCCTACCTAGCTATCCTACTTAGATTTTACCACCAAGAGGAGAACCCACTCCATTTTATGGTGGAGTATAAACTCTTGATAGAAGGTATATTTTGGCTAAGTAGCCTAGCTTGGCTTTAGGTCTAGGAAGTGTGGGGATCAAGCTCCTATAATTAGCCACATACCTAGTCTAACACAGATTTCCTCTTGAGCACTAAAACTAACCTAAAACTAGATCTAGATTGATTTCTATTACCTTTGTTAACCAAATTCTCTTCTCACTATCTGATTAAGGCATAAGCCAACACAAGACTAAAATTAATCTCTAAGAGTTAATCATTAGTGGTTGTATGTTTTTTTTCTACTTTTCTATTACCTTCTATATTTTGAAGTTGGTAATGATGTTTTCTATTGATTCACAAAATCAACATTATTTGTGATACTCAATTTGTAAAACCTATTATATTCAATTTTCTGAGTGTTCTTCCTTCTTACATAGACCTCTTGTATCTAAATTCTACATAAATTCTACCTCCAAGTATCTAAAACATTAGATTTTCCATCTCCCAAGATATCATAGTGACTGACATCGGTTAACTACACTAACATTGATAGACTTTAGCTACTAACATCAATTAATCTCACTGATGTCAACAAACTTTTACTATCAACATCGGTCAAGTGACCAACATTGGTGACTATGTAATTTTGATTTACTCAAAATATCAAGCTAAAACAACACACTTACCTACACTTAAACGTAGTTTTTCCTTATTTTATCACTAATATAGAGTATTAAGACTATTTATACTTCTTTTTGCATGGTATTGATGTGAGCTCCAACCAAAATTCTTACCGATTATGCAAGCTAACAACCACTTCCACCTTCCCCTCTTGGTATGTATTCTATCATAGAGCATACTTTAAATATAGAGCATACTCTTAGTCTCAACCAAATTCCCATTGTGCCTAAAGGAGATCAATATTTTGCTAAATTTCTTGATCGAAACATGGTAGCCCTTCAGCATTACCTTGCCATGAGCCAAACCCATAATTCTTTAGGTGACCCAATCTATGGTATGCCAACCTCTCTAATGGAGACAACCTCAGTTTCATTTGTCTCCACTATTTTCCCCATGGTTACTCAAACCATCACTTCAACAAGAAACCCAACCATAAACAATGTCTAAAGTCTAGCATTACCAACTACCCAATCCCACATAAACCCTGGCGTGACTTCTCTACTTTCACAACCACAAGTAGTTTAGTCAAGTCTCACCCCATTTCAAAATTTTATGTTACCTATTTCATCTACTCTCACACTTATAATTACCTGAGTTATAACTCACCCTTCATCAAGTCTAACCATGCCAATAACCCAACCTATAATAACAACATCCAACCAAATCATAGTCTCTAACCAAATGGGGCAAGCCCCTTTTATTTCTGCCCCCTAGCCTATGACTCATTATCCTTATGTTTCACCAACACAACCTCAGCAAGCTATGTCACATACTCCCTCTACTTCCTATCAGGTTCCCTATAACTTAGGGGGTATCTCCTAGACTAGTCACCCTCTAGACCTCTTTAAGATGCTAATGGACAAGATGTTTAATCTAGAGACATCCATTTCTAGTTCAAATAATGTGTTATCTTATGATCAAATATGCAATGAACCCATCCATCCTTCTGTGCCTATTCTCCCTTATCCGAGCCAATGGTAACTCCCCAAATTTACTCATTTCCATAGTAAAGAGGACCCACAATAACATTTTCATTCTTTTAGGCATGCTTGTTATTTAATAAGACATAATGATGAGTTACTACTTTGCACTTTCCCTATGTCTCTTTCGAGTGCTACCCTAGATTGGTATAGATCTATAACTCAGCACTCCCTTTTCTCATTTACCCAACTTGCATGAATATTCCTAGACCATTTCTCTATTAAGATTTATAAAAAGGTTTATATTATAGACCTTTATTCTAATAGACAATTTGATGATGAGTCTATCGTATATTTTGTCACTCATTGGAGAGGATTGATCAATCAGCTCTCCTTCTCCTTACCCTAACCTGAGCTTATTGAGCTCTTATCAATGGCATGTTCTAAGCACATTTCATCCACACTCTGAGTACAAACCTTCCACACATTTGATGAGGCCTTTATGATGGTGTGAAAACTCAAGATTTAGGCTATAGATGAAGGTAGAGTCAAGTTCCATAATAAGAACACCAATTCCAAATAGAATGACTTCTCTTCTTCAACTTCTCCTTCTAACCAAAAATATAAATGCTTTACCAATGCGGTGGTTGTTAAATCATCTTCTTCCATAACTACAAACCAACCTAATTCCTCAACTTCCTGAAATCTGACCAAGCAATTCCAACAATCGTATGAACAAAGGCAATACACTCCCATTGGGGAGTCATATACATCTATTTTGGAAAAACTATTACAACAAGGTGTCATAAACCTTCCTCAAATCAAACCTCCTATAAATTTTGACCCCTCCCATCCTATTCTAACTTGGTACAAGGAGGATGAGTTTTGTGTCTACCATCGAGTTAAAGGCCATAATTCTAATAAATGTTAGACATTCCAAAACATTGTTTAAGACATGCTTGATAGGGGTGATCTCATCTTGGATAATCCTAATGTGCCCACTAATCAAAATATGGATGTGTTCAAATAGCCTTTTCCTAACCATTCACCCAATAAAATATTGTTCAGACCATGACTAACTCATGTGATCATAATATCCATATAATTAATATGGTCTTTCTTTTACCTCTAGTTTAACCTCCCCCTCAATATGAGACACCCATTTTATCAACTCTTCCCCCACTATTAATGGCATTTATTTCACCCATTCCAATACCACATGAGGAAGAGCCTCCTTTACCACTTCTTTTGCCATCAAAGGAGCTAGTATTGCTAGTTCCTTTTACACCAATATTACCTAACCTCTTACCACTTGAAGACCACACCCTACCCATTCTGAAGCCACATGTTAAGGGGAACATCATTCCTATGTTATACCCTCTTGAGGAACCCTATTAACCTACCTCTCCTTTACTGATAGAGAGTAATACCCCATCCACTCCACCTTTACACCTAGAAGAGTCAGTGTTATCTACTCCCACATTAGTCGAGAGACCTATTATGCCTACTCTAATTTTACCACTCTTACCACTTCTTTTACCTATGTAAGATCATAATTTACCTATTCCTCACCCATATTTTGAGGGAGAAATTATGCCTATGCTCTACTCCTTTAAAGAACCCTGTTCACCTACCTCTCCTCCACCCATGGAAGACCATGCCTCTTCTCCTATCTCTATTGAAGAAGACCCTATTATGGCTCTTTCTTGTATTTGGTCTAAAGTATTAGAGACCAATAATTTCCCTCTTTCTCAATCACCTCAACCTTCTAAATATGCAACAATAAGTCCTACGTCAACTTCATCTAAACCCTTCTCATAGTTGGTGAAAATTTTAGAATTTATTGACTCCATGAAGCTAGATCACATAATGAGTCTCAACCTTTACCACCAACCCTCTCACTACCCTTTACCCCAAGGTATTTGACAAATCCAAAGCTTCTTCACCAAAATCACCAAAAGCTTATCCATCTATGTCAAAACCCTCACCCTCATAGGCATATACCACATTAAATTAGATCAAGCCTTTAGGCATACACCCCATCTCTAATCTAATTTATCCACAGGTGAAATTTGATCTAACTCTCCAACCACAAGTTGGAGTTTCATGACCTAAAATATGGAAAAATGTTAAGCTTCCTAGATCTCAATGATCCTTCCCTCTTCAACCCTTAGCTTTACCATCAATTTTGGTACCACACCCCTCTACTTTAGTTGGAGTATCACTGATCCACGCAAAATAAAAGGCTAAGTTACCTCCACTACTACCTTTGCCCCTTGGTAGGCCTTTCACATATGACACCATGAAACCTAACACCAAGAAAGTGTCAAAAAAACACATAACTCCACCACCACCAAACAAAAAACAACATAAAATCACCCATGTGACTCCTAAATAAAATAAGGTGTCCACTCCTATTACCACAACAAGTGTGAGCCCAATTTTAGGCTCTTAGATATTTTTCCTACACCAGTTATTACAATCTTTCATAATAATTCTTCCTCTTATTAAGCCTTATAGTCCTCTTAAAACAAAGCCATCTTGGTTTAATGATACACAAGTGTGCCTATATCATTTTTCACTTGAACATAATACTGAGAGTTGTAAACTTCTCATAGTAATCATTTAAAAATAATTTGATTGTTGACTCTCTCTTTATTGATAATTCCATTAACCTTCTTATTTTTCCACCTCTAGCATCCATAATGCCTCCTATTATTCTACCTAAATTCAAACCCAAAGATGTGGTCATACCCCCTTTGCCACCTTCTTCACCTATATTTCAAATCACTATAGTTAATGTGGCCATGCGGACACATAACCAAAAGGATAAAGGTAAATACAAAGTCTCTACTCCTTAGGCTCATCCTTTTTCCAAAAACACTCCTCTGAATCTCAAGGTTTCCATTTTAGGGGTCCCAAAACTAACATCTTTGAACATTATTCAAATCTCGATGGTGAAATAGCTTCACCAAACTTCTATGAAAATGTCCTTGTATGAGTTAATCTAAAACTCACTCCAACACCATCAAAATTTGATTAGTTCCTTACAAGTGGTTGAGATACAACCTGATGATCCCTAACCTCTTATAGCTTGATTAGCTCCCTTAATTCCATCTCCCTGATTTCCTTCAGTAATTTATAAATTCCACTTCAATACCCTAAAGATCAGGATTCACCCTTTTTATTACCACATCTATTGACCAAACTCATGTCAAGAGAGTCATGATCAATGGGAGAGCTAGTATTAATATTATTTCCACCCGTGGCTATAAATATCTAGCTCTTTCCCAACAATTGCATGTCTCAAACTGATGTAGTACTCCACTCCTTTAATGATACCATAGCTACTATAGCGGGCACTATTATTTTACATATCCATGTAGGTCCCTGCATAATTCTTGAGCTCTTCTATTTTGTAGAGGAGATTTCCAATATAACATACTACTTGGATGACCTTAGATACATGATATGGCATGTGTACCCTCAACTTTCCACCATTGTGTCAAGTTTGAGCATGATGGGTAAGTGCATGTTATACCCATCAACCCACCTCCATTTAAAACATGAAACATGAATTATAGTCCCAATGATGTTCTCATTCCATTAAAGAGATCATCTTCTCCATATGATACTTCTGAAGCTTCCACAAGTTCCACTACCTTGATTACACAGATACTGAGAACATAAATTCCTAACAAAGATCCCATGGAAGAAATTTTTAAATGTTTATCACTCAGAGAATATTATTTGTTGACTCTTGACATGTTTTATACTCCATAAGAGTATGTAAAGCTTCATATGCACCCATATTATGATCCCCACTTTGGGATGGTCATCCCTTATGGGACCCCTAACCTTCAAAATAATTTCACATATGATGAATTGATAAGGCTCCCACTATTGGGAATCCCTCTTCTTCACCACAACCATTTACTTATGACTTCTCTTTCCTGAGCAAGCTTAGATTCACTCATACCTATATCTATAGGTGTACCTAGAAAGGATTTAGTTTGGGTCATTAAGAGTAGGATGTCCATACGCCTATTGAATATCCCACTAGAAAAACCATTTAAAATGCCAAAAAGAGGCATGGAGTGGGTTATGATGAACCAACTAAACTCACTAAAACTTCCCATATACTAATTATTAAAGAGCCAATCTCTCCTTCTCCATCATCACCTATCGAATTAGAGGTTCTAATACCTCCTAAATTTTTTCTTTCAATAAATTCCATCTATTTGGGGCCTCACACCTATCACCAAGGTAAGGAAACAAGGTCCCTTTCTCTCATTCATCCTAAAATACTTGATGAAGACTCATCCACTATTAACATTGTCCAATGTCAATATGATGATGTTATTCTCACATACATGGGTGCAGATGATTCCTATATCTAATGATTGATCCCATCTAAAATGCAAACTATGTTAAATAAATCAACCATTGACATCGATTTTCCCTTTCATGATAACCCATGCATCCTCAAGATTGGCCAATCTTTAGATTCCTCTGAGCAAGCTAATTATGCCACATTTATTAATAACCATAGCAAAGCCTTTGCTTGGTACTATAATTACATGCCTAGTATTTACCCCTCTATCATCACCCATAACATTGTCACCAATTGAGATGTTAAACCTATGAAGCAAAAGCTTCACAAGATACATCCTTGTATTGCTTTCCTTGTCAAAGAAGAGTTCTAACACCTCCTTTATGTTAACTTGATACAACCTATCAACTACCCACAATGGATTTCCAATATTATTCTTACCATAAAAACTACTAGGGGAATCTACATTTACACTAACTATCATGACTTAAACCTCACTTATCCAAAAGATGACTTCCCATTGCTAAGTATTGACCAAGTTGTTAATCTAATAGCCAGCCATGTGTAGACACCAAAATTGTGTCAACTCCCCTTGGTCCCTTACACATATTATTAATTTAAAATAAAATACTTATTTTGAATTAATGACATCACCCTAGATAACTCAGCTAGGACACCTCACCTTAGATACCTCACCCCTAAGACCATTTCCTACCATATGACTCACCTTGAGACTAAGTCATCTACCTATGACCTATTCTCACTCCTTTCTAATTGCCTAACCAACACTCATGCATAATAACCCCATCTTATGACCATTCTCCAATGGCAAATACACTCAGTGGATGGAGAAATGGGCAAAGGGCTAAAAATATCCCTTTTACCTGTTCTCTAGCTGCCAAAATCAGTCAACTATCGGCCGACACTGGTGGTATTGCCAACATTGATTTACTTAAACCAAATTCTAATGCTGAGTTATGGGCTACCTAATCTCTCTCTCTCTCTCTCTCTCTCTCTCCTCTCTCTCTCTCTCTCTCTCTCTCTCTCTCTCTCTCTCTCTCTCTCTCTCTCTCTCTCTCTCTCTCTCTCTCTCTCTCTCTCTCTCTCTCTCTCTCTCTCTCTCTCTCTCTCTCTCTCTCTCTCTCTCTCTCTCTCTCTCTCTCTCTCTCTCTCTCTCTCTCTCTCTCTCTCTCTTCTCTCTCTCTCTCTCTCCTCTCTCTCTTCTCCTCTCTCTCTCTCTCTCTTGGATGCGGATGCACACACTCTAAGACCAGACATTAGACTTCGACTAATGCTCACCCAACTATAGAATCTCTATGCAAGTCACTCCAAATTGAACTGGAACATTACACGAGGACCTCGACATCAGCCGTAATAGGAATAAGTGTTCAATCACCTCTGGTTCTCCACCAAGTAGAGCTAAGTATTCTTTTATCTTATTTTAGTATTTTTAGAATGTATCGGTAATTAGTCCATTTTCTATTTCTGAGTACTGTTGAGACCAAACCTAGCTTTCTTCTTGGAGAGGTTGAAAAGCCTTACTCTTATCTTGACCCTCATCTCACACATACCATTTACATTTGTCCCCCTTAAGACTCTATTGACTTCCCTGCAACCCTACATGGACCTCCAAATTACCAAAGTCCTTCTGTTGACCATAGACATAACCCTCAAACCCGTCCAAAGGTCAATTGCCCCTACTGACATTGTAACATAACCAACATTGGCATATGACCAACTGACACCGACAGGACTACCAATGTCAGTGACTGTGTAGACTAGAAAACCAATGTGGACAGCCTAAGACCAGACACAACTTCTGACCAGCTGACTATGTCAGATCGATAGCAAAATATAGGTATGCATTATCTTTATTTCTCTTGTTTAGTCTTTCACCTTGTTCTATCTATTACACCATTATTTTTATCAAAAAGTGGACTGGCATCCCTTAAGGAAGTCTTTGCACTTTTGGGACCGAGCATATCACTTGGCAGTCCACCATATATCATCTAACATTTTATCTGTTTAAGTCATTCTTATCTACAGGTGTATTCCTCCATAGCCAATGAGGAGCTCCTACAACATCTAGATATGGTGCGCAACTTAATCTAGGTATCATCTAACCCTTGACCCTTTAACTTTAGTTTCTTCTTTCTTCTGAATATAAAAATAAAAAAATGAGTAGAAACATTTGGCACACCCGGTGGGACCCTGGAGTTTTTCCTTGGGTTTATATTTCTTTTAAAAGCAAACTTTTAATATAGATGCATTCGATTCTCCTCTTGCATCCTTCTTCTATTTCTTTTTATTTTGAAAAGAAACCATTAGCACAAGTTTAAAAAAATCTTTCTTTTTCTTCTCACTTTTTCCCTACATCTTAGAGTAGTGAAAATTCATGCTCTTAACCCTTTTTCCACTTGTTTGCATCTGAACAAAACATTTCAATTTGGATTAAAAATAGTTGCATTTCATTCTTCTTGAATGCATATTAGCTCATCTAGTAATTAAAAATGCATTATGAATAAATCATAGTGCACATATGTTACACAACCAGACCACATTCACAAAATCAAACATCTAAACATACTTGAGACAAGGTTGGACTAGGATTTCACCACCTAGCAGATATCTTACCATTCCTGGTGATCCTACTTGGACTTCACAACCAAGGGGAGGACCCACTCTGTTCTCTGACAGAGTATAAACTATAGGTGAAGTATATATTGGCTAAGCAGCCTAGCTTGGCTCTGGGTTCGTGAAGTGAAGGGAGCAAGCCCCCCAGCACCAGGCCATGTACAGAACCTAACACAAACTTTTGAGCACCAAAACATAACCTGAAACCAACCTTAGACTTCCTCTTTAGGGACCCATTCTAAAAGCCCAACTTCCAACACATTCTTCTAAGGCATAAGCCACCACGACTCTAAAATTATTCTTAGGAATTTAATGTTTAGAGGTTGCTTGTTGTCATCATTTCTACTATTCTTATCTAGTTTTTTGAACTGGTAAGGTTGCATTATTTTGAGGTCTAAAAAACACCTCAAAATTTCTCATTTTTTCCAAAAACTTTTAGTTTTCTAAGTTTCTGGAAACAGACACCGACATCAGTTTTTCCACTGACATCGGCAACTTATCTTCACCGACATCAGTTTTTCCACCAACATCGGCAACTATCTTCACTAACATCGGTCATATCACCAATGTCGGTCACTGTCAAAAAATTTTCTTTCCAAAATAGCAACTCTAAAACCCAACTTTTTTGTTGTTAAACATAACTTCTAGTCTTCTAAAACTGAAACATACAGTTTTTAGAACCTGGACCCATTTTTCCTTGAATGGTTTTGACACGTATTCAAGCCAAAACTCTTGTTAACCATGCACGTCAACAACCACTTCCACCTTCACCCTTCATACCAAGTCCTCTAATGGAGTACATTTCAGACACTGAGTGTACTCTTATCCAACCAACCCCCAATCAACCTCCAATTATTCCTGAAGGGGATCAAAATTTGGGAGATTCCTTGACCACAATGTTAAGGCTCTCTAACACTATCTCGCAAGAAACCAAATGCGAGATCTTTTAGGTAACCCTATTTATGGGATGCCAACTCTTACTGAAGCAGCAATGATATCAACTGCATCCACTACCAACCTATGTTCACTTAGGCCATTACCTTGACCATTAACCCGACCATGGCCAATGCTCAAGATTTGGCCTCTCCTTCCATTTCTAGATCTACTTCCATTGGGGTTTCTGTACCCCCTCAACCACAAACAATTCAAACAAGTTCAACACCTTTTCAGAACTTGCTTATCTCTATCCCACCCACTCTTGCACCCATAAATACAAGAGTGACTACCTATCCTTTTACTAGTGTCACCACCACTTAACCACCTTTGGTGGCATCTAGTCAATTTGTGCCCTCCAACTTCATGGCACAATCCCCCTTGGCCTCAACATCCGCCCCCATGACAAACTACCAATATGTTGTGCCTACACAAATGTAACCTAGTACATCATACGCCCTCTCAATGCCTTCCAGGTACCTTACAACCTAGGGGGTGCCCCTCTTTCCAATCCACTAGCCGATCTAATTAAGATGCTGATGGATAAGATGTCTAACCTTGAGATATCCATTTTTGGTTCAAGTAATGTTCTTTCATACAAACAAATATGCAATAAACCCCATCCACCCTTTGGTGCCTATTCGACCATATCCTAACCAGTGGGAACTCCCTAAATTTACTTGCTTTCAAAGTAAAGAGGACCCACAACAACATCTACGAGCGTTTATACATGCTTGCTACCTTATGGCACATGACGATGCATTATTACTTCACATGTTTCCCATGTCACTTTCTAGCACTACCCTTGATTGGTATAGTTTTATTACCAGTCATTCTCTTTTTCTTTCACTCAACTCACCCAATTATTCCTTGACCATTTCTCAATCAACATCACTAAATAAGTCTCGATCACAGATCTATATTCTATTAGACAATTCGACGATGAGTTAATCACTAATTTCGTTTCCCGTTGGAGAGGTTTGATCAACCAACTCTCGTTTTCATTACCTCAACCTGAGCTCATTGACCTCTTTTCAAGAGCATGTGCCAAGCACATCTCATCTACTTTGTAGGTTTAAACATTCTGCACATTTGACAAAGCTTTTACCATGGCTCGAAAGCTTGAACTTCATGCTATCGAAGAGGATAAGGTCAAACTACATAGTAAAAATACTAATGCAAAAGCCAATGACCCTTCTTCTAGACCTTCTTCTTCCAACTCCAAATCCAAATGGTCAACAAATGTTGTGGTCATTAGATTATCATCTACCACAACCATATTAAGCCCTCCACATCACAATACATCACAAACAATTCCAATAACAATACGTACAGTGTCAATACACTCTAATAGGTGAATCATACGCTTTTATGTTAGATAAACTAGTCAAGCAGGGGGTCCTCAATCTCCCTCAAATTTGACCACCCCAATTTGACCCCTTCAAAGCCATCCCTACATGGTATAGGGAAAATGACTTCTTAATTATCACCGTGTCAAAGGTCACGACATAGACAATTGTAAAACATTCAAAAATGTTATTCAAGACATGCTAGACAAGGGGGATCTTGTTTTGTATAACTCGAATGCGTCAGCTAACCAAAACATAGACATATTTAGGCAACCATCCCCCAAGTTAGAATAACATTCAGACCATAGCCAATGACCCCCAAGAGTGTAATATATGCATGATCGACATGGTTTCTAACCAACCTCTCCCACAGTCTGAAGAGGTTAATCAACCTATTTATCCACCATAGGTAGAAGAGCCTTCTTCACCTATTTGTCCACCATAGGTAGAAGAGCCTTCTTCACCTATTTGTCCACCACAAGTAGAAGAGCCTTCTTCACCTATTTGTCCACCACATGTAGAAGAGCCTTCTTCTCCTATTTGTCCACCACAGGTAGAAGAGCCTTCTTCTCCTATTTGTCCACCACAGGTAGAAGAGCCTTCTTCTCCTATTAGTCCACCACAAGTAGAAGAGCCTTCTTCTCTTATTTGTCCACCACAGGTAGAAGAGCCTTCTTCTCCTATTTGTCTTCCACAAATGGAGGATAGTCCTCCATCCAACCCCTTTTCACACATGGGAGAGTCTACTTTGACCTCTCCCATATTGGAGGATTCTTTGATGGCACCAACGCTAGTAGCCTCACCCTCATCCTTCTTATCATCAATGGGGGATCATACCTTCCCCACTACTTGACCACATGCAGAATCCATGAACATCCCTACGCTCTATCCAACTGAAGAGCCACAATCTCCAATCCCTTCTCCATCGAGAGAGGAACTCACCACCTCACCTACTTTGGTCGAAGAAGATCTGGTTAAGGTAGATTTGAACCTTGCTCCACATAATAGTAGTCCTCGCACTAAACTAAAAAAGGCTACTAAACCACATTGGAGAACTCCACCCCACCATCACCATTGCCCCTCTATTTTGGGCCCACATCCATCCACCTTAATAAGAGTGCTTCTACTCCAACACCTATCAAAATAAATTGCCTCCATTATCCTCTTTACCCATCAAACATATACATCCTCCAAAACATCCAACACCTCTCACCACAAAAGTGCCATCTACATGTGTGGTCACACCACCAAACAAAAAGATGGCATGGAACACTCCTACAACTCCTAGATAGAAGTTGTCTCCTCCAACAACTCCTAAACAAAAGTTGTCAACCCCTACTGCAACAAGATGTGCAGACCCATTAGCGGGCCTCCTATGCTTTACTTTTATGCCAATTGTTGTAGTCCTCTAGCATCAGTCTCCCACCTCTTAAACCATACAACCCTCTCAGACCAAAACCATTTTGGTTTAATGACACTAAAATTTTTTCATATCATCACACACCGGGACATGACACTGAACGTTGTTGTGCTCTTAAAGCTATCATTCATCAATGCTTGAAAAAGGACACCCTTTTTATTAAGGATCCTCTTGACCACCCTTTCAACAAACCACCAACACTATCCCATACCTCTCAAACATCCTCACCTAAATTGGGATCTCTACGCAAGACTAAGGTCCTTCTACCACCTTCAACCCCTTTATTCGAAATCAACACCATCATGTGGCCACCAGGTTACAAACTATGAAGGATAAAGGAAAAGAGAAGGTTTCACTCCCTTTGAAATATCCATTCATCAAGCCTCCTCAACCATCAAAACCCAAGATTTCAATCTTAGACACATCCCAACCAACATATTCGAAACCAATTCATGACTCCATGGTGAAACAACTTCACCAAACCCCTGTGAAGATGTCCTTGTATGACCTCATTCAAAGCTCTCCACAACATCACCAAACTTTATTCAAAGCTTTACAGATAGTGGAGGTCCAACCTGAAGACATCGTGACCAAACAACCAGCCTTGACAATGTAGAAGTCACCTTAGACTTCTCATGGGGCACATTGGAGATCACATATATCTCCCTGACCATAACAACACAACTTGAGATCACTTATATCTCAACCTCGACTCAACTAATGACTTTGGAGATCACGACTATCTCCTCAAACCATGACTACTTTTGTGATAACTTTGCCTTAGTTATTTTGATTGGCATATATGCTACCTCATGAATAGTTAGCAAAATTGTATGCACCTCACATTAT
>JARHVA010006336.1:902500-942061 GCA_037957365.1 Torreya grandis | reverse complement strand
GATACTATCATGTCTCTACCATAAGTCTCCCTATATACTATGTAATTTTTGTATACCTTATATTTCTTCATCTATATAATATTCATGTGCATGTTCTCTCCTTCACTCCTATGTGCTTATATTTTTTTCATTCTCCTTTAATTAAAACATTAATAATATTTTTTATCATAAGATGACCCTGGAAAAATGACTTAGTATTTTGGGTTGGACAACCCAAACCACTCCTTTACTAAGTTATTGAGTTTCCTACATTTCAATACTCTTAATAGGGATCAAATCACATATATATCTCCTACTTATGGGTGTTTATGGAACATCATGATCAATCTATAATTGAATGAAATTTTTAGAATTTGACACTTGGCACCATGAAACTTTCACCTATGTGTGTATTCACAATTGGCTGTAAGACTAATCCTTTGAGAGGTTTTTAGGAGTGATAATTGATTTCTCAATGTGAGGATAACTATGTATAACCTTAGGATTATTTTTTATTTATATATGAGTATGATATTTTATCACTATGACCAACCCCTAAAAATTCTTAGGCTAACCTATTGAAGACCTTAAAATTTGAAAAATACTAATTGAGTATTCCTTGATACTCCCAATAGAGGTAGACACATGTATTAAATTTAAAAAAATCAATTATTTTTAGAATTATCTTGAAAGCAAAAATTAGCAATTTGATATATGGAGGAAGTTTAATTTTGATTTTATAAGGTTTTTGTATAAACTAGGTTGATTTTAAATAAATTTAGTTGGAAAAATATGGTTGACCAAGAGAATAGTTGGGTAGATAGATAGAGGTAAATTGAGCACAAGATTGAAATGTGTACACATTATCCAATTAATTTTAATTGTGCCAAATAAATTGTCTAATATAAAATTTAGATGTCTATAAATTCTTCCATTTTAATCTAGTAATGCAAATGAAAAACAAAAAATATAAATAATAAATTTGGTACATGAGCTAACTACATTTGGTCTTAAGAAGTATTCCCCAAATGTCCCATTCACTCCATAAAAAATGTGAAAAGAAACATGTATACATAAATGTATTCTCAAGATAATAAATTTGAAATAAAATAGATCAATGATCTATTTGAAATTGAAAATCCAAGAAATGAATACACATGAGGGTACATAAACCATTTTATCACTTGTTAAACTTGCTTGAATAATTTCATGGGGTGATTATGCCCCAGGGAGATGCAATTTTTGAAACCATGATTTTAAGAGTGTTAATTCATCAATCGACCATTAGATAAGGAGTTTTAAAAGATAAGTGCTACATAAAACTCAACTACAATACTTTGGATATCATCATAATAATTTTATAAATCTTAAAACTAGGTTTGTTTATAAATTTAGAACCCCAAAATAAGTTCATATCCCAAATGGTAACCTGAAAAAAGTTCATCTGTAAAATTAGAACCCCAAAAATAGGTTTATATCTAAAGGATCAATCAATATAGAAATATTAAATATTTAAAATGGTTATGTAGTACCATAAATCCTCAATATAAAAATATAAACATGTTTTCATGAACCACATTATTTCTGAAATATGATCCACCTAGACCTCAAAATGATATAAGATTCCATCATATATCTATCATAATGTCATATAATACCAAAAAATTTCCCCGTTATCCTATATAATTCCCCACATACTCATTAAATTTTCTCAATGTGTTCAATCTATCTCACTTGAGTCGCATAATATGATCAAACATGTAAATTGTTTATCTATCATGACATGTATCTTTTAGACAAGCCCATTGTATGCCCATTTTTATATGAGGGATGAAAATTACATCACTCATCTCAAAATAAATTTAATATTAATCATTTCATCATAGAAAAAATTGATCATTCAAGTACATATGAAACATGTAATGTAAGTCATAAGCATATAATTTATAATGTCTTATAGATATATCAATTAATCATGCAGTGATAAGAATAAAAATAGATGCATGATGTGAATCATGGTATCACATACAATAGAAACATACATGATATAAATCATTTCATAAAATCATATATTTATCCATGAACATGTAAACAATATCATGACTATGAGCATAAAGAACTTAAGACATAACACAAATCTAACCCGACATGGACACAATATGTCCATGACTCAAACTATAGGATCCTTTGACACAATTGGCACATAATGTGACAATACATACTCAATTCACTCATATAAAACATAATATATCATAAAAAAATTGATCACATAATTTATTAATCATAAATATAAATCATATATGAAGAAGGAAATGTTAGTCCATGTAATCAATCAAAGTCATTTTTTAATATAACAAAGCATGATATCCATAGGAAATAACATTATAGAAATTAAGAATTAGATTAATTCATGTACATAGTAGTATATTGTGATCAATGGCTCAATATAGAAATATATTAGTTGGTAAGTGTACAAAAATGTCCCCAGTGTATGCATTCCCTCAATGAATAAAATTTTCCCTTAGGCATAATTAATGTCACATATTTGTATGTCTATGTATCATATGTAAATTATATGTCTTGCATCTCACTCATGTATACTATGAAAATCATGCATGTAGGTAACATATATGTAATTCACCATTTATATGAATAATAACATTAATATACTATGTGTACCAAAATATCATGTCATGCATAGGTCAGAGTTATTTTATTTTTTGATCATATATATATATATATATATATATATATATATATATTATTTTTATTTTAAAAAATATGAACATTTGATTATATTATGTCAATCCTATGATCCCATTAATGGTATTCTCACATAAATGTCTTTAATTTATTTATGTGAATGTCACATGCCATGGCCAAGGAATAACATGTATATCATTATCCAAATGGGAAAAATGATCATGCATTGTAAAATATCCATCATCATCATCATCATAGTCAACATGATCATTTATGCACTTTGTAGTTCTATCAACCATAATAAATTGTGGACTCTATTGTATGCCAAGAGAATGCATCAATGTTCATTTTGGAACACACTCACAAGGTCTATTTTAAAAATATCATAGGACATGATGGACTAGGTAAGTTCTCTTGAACTTGAATAGATCATTGATGTAATGGATGTTGAAAAATTGGTCATCAAGAAAATTTAATTAATTACCTCTATTTATCTATCATAGGATGAACTTGTATAATTTTTAAATAGATTGTTATGGAGGTAGTTGAGATAATATATCAGACTAAATTATGTATTCATATGGAATACTATGAATTATAACTACCTAATTGCTATAGATATACTTCAAGTATCGATATATTAAATACGTAATTATACATATATTATATATTCATGGATGTCCTAATAGCATTCCAAATGCATCAGTGCTGGTAAAAACTAAGAATAAATTAGATATATTTTTATTCCATACCATAAGTGGTAACATAATTCCCTAAGAGGCTTTGGCCATTTTCCATCAAAACATTTTATTGTCTTTATCATACCAATAAAATTTATGTGTAGTGAATACTAATAATAAATTTTATAGTCCATATTTTTTAATGTGTCCTATTATCCAACATAAAATTATGTAAAGGATGTGAGTTATTGAAATCATGTATGAACAAAGGCTCATTGGTATATTTATCATCAACAATCTCATGCTCATCAAAAGATGATCATTGAATAGGTGTGATTGTAAATGTACCAATAATACCATCTATAAGATGATCCTCCTCAGTTATAGAATTAGAATAATTTAGATGAGGATGTGCATTGTAAGTCATATATGCCTCAGGATTAGTCTATTTTTCTTGTGTCACAATCTAGTATGTGTCCAAGAATATCTTAAGCTTCACACTAGGTTGTGCAGCCAAATCATTAGTAAGTGTACTTGTATCATGGATATAAATAGTGTCATTATCAATTAAATATTATATATTATTTCTTAATCCAAATTATTTTTTATTTTAAAGTCCCACAAATATATGCCTATCATAATATGCATTGATATAAAACCCAATTAGTTGTGCCTTTGTCATAGAAAGTAGCTTAACCTCATGGTCTTTAACCAAATGGCACGTGTCATTGAAAAACTAAAAGAATTTGAATGTAATAGACTCATGGATAGGTGAAAGTATAATTTTATTAAATAAGTCTTAAAATAAATTATCATATATAGGATTTCTCATTTTCAAAAGTATAGTCTCATAGAAAAGCACATAGTCACTAATGGGATCATTAGGTCCTTGCTTGAAATTTTTGATTTGAGCATGGGATACATTCACACTAATATTGATAGATAAGTGAGATAGGAATTGGTCAAATAAAATATTGAAATCATGTACTGATTGAAGAGGAATATCATAAAAGCATTTCAAGCTATAGTCTATAAGGCTACTAGGAAAAATATTTGTTAATAGATTATCATTAGATGCATAGTTTAAACATGAAACACAGAAGCCAGTAAGATTTTGTTTTAGATCACATTTATCATAGTATGGTGAAATTTTAGGTTCAAATAATAATGTATAAATGGTATAACTATAAATATTTGGGGCCAATTTATTATGTAAAAAGACGTGAGTGTTTTTCAAATGACCTAATCTATGAGAACTTTGTTATAGTTTATAAATGTTTGCTTGAAATTATAGAAATTTTTATACAAGAACTTGGTTTGTAAGAATATTATATTGATTAAAAATAAGTGATGTCACATTATTTTTAATCCTATTATGCATAAATATATATTGCATAGGGATATCAATATAAATCTAAGGATTAAATTTTGTTTCCCCCACACTACGTGTAGGCATCACTTGTGTAGCCATAGGTGTAGACACATGAATAGAAGCAATTAGAATAATATAAAAAATAATTATAAGATAAAAAATTAGGCTAAATTTATATTTATTTTTGTGTCATAACCACCATAAAATATTCAAAGACAAGCTTCACAAATAAGGCAATTCTCAAGGCTATCTTCAGCTCCTCATGTAATAATACAAAAGCTACTTGAATGTCATGTTATTACACTTCCTCCACCATTTCAAATAGACCATATAGAACTCAATGTATAATATTTTATATAAATTAATTTTTTGATTATCATATATTTTTTGTAAAATCTAATAATAGATGTATAAATATCAAGCACAAAATTCAAGACCTCATTGAAGAAAACATTATTGACATTGGTACACCAAATGAAGAGGCTAAGACACAATAAAATGAAAATACAAAGCTCAAAATATATAAAGATAATTTTCCCAATCATTAATCACAATATAAAAATAAAATTTTTGAAGTAAAGTATGCATATAATGCTTATCCTCCTATAACTTCACATGGATGTCCACCTGAGAGCATCATTGTTATAGTCACAAGCAAGCTACCATTGTACCAATATATTACATTTAATGATTCAAAATTTGTTAATGATGATTCAGATAGACATGTATTATTTATTAGATAACATGTTGGAACAAAACCAATACATGGTGTTATGATAGATAATGGATCAAGTGAAAATGTATCCACCATAACACTTCTACATTATCTTGGTTATAAAGAGGAAGATATATAACATACATCTAGAGTTACAAAAGAACTTGATAGTCATTTTTAGGATAATCTTGTCCATATTTATATTACCTATAAAATTGGTACCTATCATATTTCCCAACCATTTTTTAGTGTTACCAAGCATATATGTCTTTTATATGCTATTAGGGAGACCTTCGTTATAAAACATAAAAGTAGTTCCTTCTATAGTTCATAAATATGTAATGTATATTAATTACAATAAAGTGGTTAAAACTTAAATAATTTATTATGAATATCTTATGGAAACAATGGTACTTACTCCTACTTCACATAATTTGATTTGCATAGTTATTGAGGAAATTGGTAATGGATTAGTTTATCAAACTATTTAAGATCATGATTTACATTCAAAGGAGCATATTCCAAAATTTGTTTTTACACCCACTTATAAGCATGATCATATTGTAGTATCTACACCTAGTAATGAGTGTGCATGTATGGTAGTTTCTCCATTTATTCTTGAGCATAATATGGTTACACATGAACATGATCACCTGGATAGAATAATCAAGATATCTACTCCAAAGAAAAGAGAAGCACATAACACAAGGTATTCATTTCATAAAACATCATAGGTTATTCAGAAGGATCCTATATAGGAATAAGATATTTCATAATCTCCTACCATGCATGAGGATATAGTTTTAGACAAATATATGAGCACTGATTAAGAGGGTTACTTTATAGCACATGGTTCTTCTTTATATTCATAAGCTTCCACACTTGTCAATTCTTCTCTTGCACAAGATATTGATCCTACTTATCAAGGAGTTGGATATACATATGAGCATTATATTTATGATATTATTGTTTGGATATATTATATCATTCCTTAACCAGTTCCTTTTTTGCTAATGACCTTGATTAACTTCCTTGCATAGGGTTACCTAATTTTACATAGCTTCTTTTGATCTTTACTTTTATTGATTATTCTTTTACACCTAGTCTAATCTTCTTCTGTCCCTTGGATCTAGTTTTCATTTCGGTACACTTACTCCCTTGTCTATTTTTCAACCCAATTCAAATAATTTAAGATAATTATCTTACTAATATTTTAATGCACATTTCTCATGGCAACTATTTTCTCATTATTACATATTTATACATGCTTTGTTTCTAATTTTTACTCTCATGTTCACATCTATCTCCTTTTACATAAATTTACATAGTCATGCTTGCCATGTATGCTACATATGCACTCACATTAGGGGAATTTAATTTTACTTTTTTCCTTGTAATGCATTGTTTTAACATCTCTTTGAGGGTTTTTTGAATCCCCCTGCCCCGCCCCGCCCCGCCCTTTCCATTTTCAAAACCTTAATGCCTATATTATTTTTTAAATATTTTTAAGTTTTCACTTATGCATATTTTATCTTTAAAAAATGGTAAAAATACAAAAACATTAATATATTCTAAAAATAAAAATAAAAATATATATTTCTAAAAATTTAAAATTAGGACCTATAAGCATATTCACATATTGTTGGATTACATCTTTTCAGATGTCATCAAGTTTTATGTTAAGTATATATCATATTTTTTTTACCTTTTCAATACACAATGATTCTCACAAGATATTTGAGTGTGACATAGGACATATTTCTAAATAACTAAGAAACACTCATACACAAAATAAACTATCTTGATTAGAAATTCATGTATATAATCAATCAAGATGAAGTCACACTAGTCAGACAATAATGAATTTAACACTTGTCCTCTAATGTTGACTTGTCTAGGTGCATTTTTACATCTCTATTTACAAATGCAACATATTCACATGAACCTCTTACCTAGTTTTTTATCACAAAACAAAAAATCATATTTAGATATCAGTCAAAATTTTTAGCTAAGACATGCTTTCACATGGTTTTGATGTTGGGCTAGCCCTTTACCCAATATCCTTTCTCATTTTGGGATAACTCATTTATCTAGATGTGTACTCTTATAGGTTTTATCTATCCACAACCTATTTTCCATGTTGAGATATGATTAAAACAAATGTCTTTTACTTCCAATCATGCCTTACATGTGTCATGATGAATATGTAATTTTCTAACATGGACATAAATAAACATGATAAAAGTATGCTAGTTTTGGTTTCTCTATGCTTATTTCATATGCATGCTTCCTTACATGAATTGTTTCAATTTCATTGATTATTATTTGTTGCCCTTGGTCATGTGCATGTTCAACATACATCCTCTTACTTGTATGGCATCATCATGCCATGTGTATGTGGTCCTTGACCTTCTCTATTTATGTGACATTCACATGTCCCTTGTATTCAACATTTATGATTTATGTGTGATAATTATGTGATATTTTTAAAACTATGCAACATCTTAAATGTCCATTTTAAGTGTAACTTAAGACTTCTTACATGATATTGTGTAAATTTATTTACATGTTCATTATTGCCTACTATGGTTCTATGATTATTATCATTCACTACTATGTATATATTACATATATTTATGGTTCCATGATACATATCATGAACATACTACTTAAGTTCTTCAATTCTTCATATATTCAATACTATGTTTGAAATATATATTCAATAATTACAAGTTTTTCACATGATTCATACACTATTTCAATCATATATTAATATTACATGATTTAATGCATTATACAATATTTTTCACATGCTTTAATGTTGCATTATAATATTAAAATATATTTCAAATTATATGAAAAATAATCTTACTTGATTATATCTTTCATAAATGTTGGCACTTTTTCTTTTGAGACAAGTGATTTGCAGAGAATCTCCCTCATCTAAAAAAAGGGCATCATAATGGGCTTATTTCCAATCCTTCATAAGAAATACATTTTATATTTGGTAATTTAAATTAGTATTCAAATAGAATTTTTATATTATGGGTGAATTTGGCTTGATTATGCATTCCACTCTTACATTTACTTGAGTATAGACACGCTTATACAAAGACAATTACAAGATTTCAAATATTTTTCAAAATATAAAAATTGACACTCTGTATAGTTAGGGTGCATATGCATTCATATCAAAGCTACTAATTTACAAATTTTAGAATTCTCAGTTACATGTTTCAAAGTTCCAATAATTTATTAGTTTGAATGTATATCCATTTGAAATGTTGTGATTCATATTTTGAAAGTTGACCATGTTTGAGATTAGTGATACTCCATGTTTGGTTTCACTTTAGCAAGTTGTGTACTTTTTCCCACCTCTTATTTTTAGTTCATCAAGTCAACCACATTTGAGCTTAGTAATGTTTCACATCTTGGTTGCACTTTAGAGAACCACTTTGTTATTTCCCATCTCTTCAATCATTACATAATATTGTATAAGTATTGGATCATATAATATTTACAACTCAGGAATATTCACTAATTTTTAAAATTAAGACTTTATCACTCTTAATTTTCCACATGTTCAATACTTCTCAATATGTCTCAACAAGGAGACATACACATATCCATGACAAATACAAATTGTGTATTCACACTTAGGTTTACCTTTCCTTTACTCTAGTAATTTTATACATCACTAGAATAAATGGGGGACCAAATATAAACACATAAAATTAACCAACAAATATTTAATAATGGTTGTCCTTGAAAGCTTTACATTTATTGGCCAATATTCTATTTTGATAACCCATAATCTCTAAAAAAATCCTTCAAATTCTTGAAATTATTGAGAAAATCTTCTAGACTTCCCTATTTTATTCATATTCATCCCTCTTCAACATGAAATTTATTATCACTTTGGTTTTAGGAGAATCAATTCCTTTTGGACAAGTGTGCACTAGGTAGATAGGGGAACACTACACACCTATCTCATAGTGAATACTTGTCCCCTATTCTCTAATAGATACATTTTTAAAATGACATAATTCTTAATAGATTTTATATGCATTTTAATATGTCAATTATCAAAAATATTCATAAAATATCTTTATAAAAGAACATCAGGGGTCATACTTGAAAGTATCTAGCTCTCACTAGAAAAACATCTCTTTTATGACTTCAAAAGCATCTATTTTATAAGACTTATATTGAAATTACTCTATAATTTTACAATCATTGGTAATATCTAACATTTATTATTGTAAGTTGGGGGCATCTATTTGTCAAGCATTATAATAAAAAATTATAATTGCATTTCTATGATCTTCCCTAAATGAATAACCACATTTGTTTGAGACCCTTTTGGGATATGTAGGAAATAATTAGTCAACAAAGATAACTTATCCATTCCCACTTCCCCGCATTTTTTAACCATTTTATATTTTATCTTATTTTGTGTGATTGTGTAGGATTAGGGTTGTGATTTTATAGGTACTATGTACATCAATTTGAGTTCCACATAGAAAAAAATCACAATCAACTACAAGTGAACCAAACTAGAACTTTAGATCTAGCACATAGTCTGATAAGACAAAGTAATAGTAGAAGACAAAAATGCACTACACTCTTATCCCCCTCCCATGTACTTGTCCTAATAGATGGTGATCCACCATTTTATGATAAATATGTTTTCATTTTTTTATAATACAATCAAATCTTGCATAAATTTAATATAGTATAAAATAAATCAATTGCAAGAATAATTCTTTAACCCTAACCCTAATTTTCTACATTTAGTAATTTACAAATTTTATAAATCATTATATTTATTATATTTTATCTTACATATCATCATATATTATATTTTAATATATTTTACATTTCCAATTAAATTTAATTATGGTTCATAATTAATTCTAGTGGCCAAATAGATAATAAAACAATCATCCTTTTTTCAAATAACTTTTTAAATATTACACTTCTATTATCAATGATTTTTTTGAATTTCCTACTCTATTTTAAGAAAGGATCAATATTCTTATTTGATACATTGTATCATTGTCCCATGGTTTAATATTTTTGTTGAATGGCATATGGTTTTTCTTTAGACTTGAATTATTTTTAATAGTACAGCTTGGAAATGCATGCCTTATATGAAAGTGCATGTGGCTATAAAATATCACTTTCTAGTGCCTTATTTTAAGAGGGGGAAAAATAATTTTATTAAAGATTTATTATTTCTCTAAATTTAATGGTCATTAAAGTATAAAATGTATACTACCTTAAATTGAATAATGGAATTATGAATGTTTTCATGTTGACCTTGTTGGAGAAATGAGATATAATTAAAAGTAACACAGACCCTTATTAATAATTAATCATGTTAGGAAATCCCATTCCAACATAATGAAGGAATATATCAATTTACAAGGTAAATTATAAAATAAAACTAAATCACAGCCAATCAAGCTTTTTGGAAAACTCTTATGTAATAGTGTATCATGATGAGCATAGTTTCCAAGAGAGACATAAACAATTTTAATGTGAATATACAAATCTCCATATCCATTTAAAAATAAATATTAAACATAATAATACCATGTGTAAAAGGAAAGTTTACAACTTTACATGTTATAGGGTTTGATAATGTAGTAAGAGAATCCACCCGATGCATGAAATCTAAGGGATAATATTTGTACTTAGATTTAAAATTCATCTATGACACCCATCATGGTGTCTAATCATAAGTTTTCATAACTTAACTATGAAGTGGATCATTCAAGGGATGAATCTATTTATTAATAACACACATATGAGTGTTATGAGGTATTGAATTAGAGAGGGAAGGAAAATAATCACTCCAAATAATAGGATCATCATTTAACACAAGCAAAATTTCCACTACCTAATTCTTTCATCATCGTCATTATCTTATCAAAGTTATATAATTTTTCCATAACATAATTCTTAAGAGTTTCAATAAATACATCATTACATTTTTTATTTATTTCAAATAAATAATTACAATCATACATATTTGCATTTTTTTTTCAAATAAGATATGTATGGGATAAAATGATATATTATGTATGATTTAATAAATTTGATAACTTCTAATTATTATAATGTCTTAAAAGCTCTTTGAATTTTATTGGATGATTAATCGATAATGTGAAAATAGTAGTGATTATAATATGTAAAATTTTTTTGATATCAAAATGAAATACATCTACCCACATTAATTACAATTAAGTTTAATCAAAATTAATAAAATAAAACAAAAATTACACTTAGTTATATAAATGAATATTTTATATTTTTTTTAAAGTACAGAGGGAGGGGTATAAAATAATATCTAAAATATTAAAAATATGTATATAGTTAGAAAAAAACAATAGTGAAAAATAATTTCAAGAAACAAATTAAAAAATGCAAAAAACTTGGGGGAAAACATAAGAATGTTTTCAAGAAATTTTAAAACTATATCACTCCTTTGCTAGCATGGATAAAACTATATTGTTACATTTTTATACTTATAAATTATAAAAAAATAATTTGGTGACCATGTTCTTGTGATTTATGGATCCAAAAACCACATTCTTTTTTTAAAAATTTACTATGAGTCATTGGAAAAAATCTTTCTTTCTTTAAAACCATAATCAACATGCAACACATTATATTACTATACAAAATATATGGAATTAAATAAAGCATGTTTTATCTCTTCATTATTATTAATCCCTTGTTTTGGAATAAATTTATAATACATTATTTAAATCACTTCAATAAAAAAAATTATAAATGCAAATCTTAATATCTATATAAATTTCATGCTAATATGATAAATGAAAAAATACAATGAAGAGTTTAATCTTAAATCAAAATTTTCTTTTCAATAAATAATATTACTCTTGTTTTTAATTCATAGCTCATACTCCTCATACTCTTTCATTTCATATCCTATGTGTACTGACATACATGTATATTTATAAACTTCTCAAATTTAAGTTAGGACCTTATCGACATGTAAAATGACACTCAACAGTCAAAAAAGTTGATAAATAAGGATTAAAATTTCCTAAGGACTCAAAAAAAGAATTAAAAAGGCCCACCAAAAACATGACTAGAAATATAATGATATGTTTCTAGAAGACCAAAACCATACACTTACATTTTTAAGAAAAAATCCAAACAATAAAATATAAGAAAAAAAGAAAACCATGAAAGAGAAGAATATAAGGAAAAACAAGGATAACAAATATAGAAAATATGTCAATAAGAGCCTAAAATCAATTGATAATTAACTAATACACAAATATCATAAAACAAAATAATTTGATAACTAAAATTACCTTCAAACTAAAATTATGTACTTACAATAACTTTAAATTGTGATATATAAATAAAAATAAAATTATATCATATAAATATTTATAATATACTATTAAGTTTTATACATTCTTTAACACTAATTAATAATTGATAAATTATAAGTTTTTCTTTAATATATATACTTAAATAAAAAAATTAAGTAAAAATAACTTAAAATACTAAAATAACTCACAAAAATATTATATAATGAATATTTTATATATATCCACCTAATGTAACTTTCATTCAAACTACCTTTCATAAATATATGTATAAAAATGTAAATAACTCTTTAACTCTTATTAATTAACTATAATATCCTAATTAAGATTAGCATATATATTAAATTTGTATAGATTATGTTACAATGAAATAATTGTTAGTATATGCTTAAAATCAAGTATAAATTGATTTAGTTATTTAGCACACAATGATCATTATATTATGTAAAATATATTATAATTATTATATAACACAAATTTATTTAAATATAATAATGTTTAAAAATATAAAATATAGATTTGAATATTATAATTTTGACAAAAAATGTTGATAAATAAATATTTAATTTTTAGTTTCTTTATATTTTGGAGGTTGTAATTATAAAAAATGATCTAAACATTAAATCAAACAAAACTTAAATTACATTTTATTACATAATGTTTTCATAAAAAGTTCAGAATTAACGATTCGCTAAAAGTGTTCTCTTACAAAATAAGCAAGTGGTTGATTTTGTTCTTATATAATCAAACCATGGATTTTTTGGGTTGAGTGCATTGTCTAATGTTGATTAGGTATCCAACTATACTTTCCTAATTTGGCAAGTGGAGTCTTCCATTCAATTATCCTCATTTATGTTGTAATAAAAAAATGTATGTAAGTTATTTTACTCAAGTACCTCTTGAAGAGTTTCAATTATGTATCCCATCCAATAAAAATTAGAGTCAATGTATTTCTAATATTTTATAAATGTAATCTCAAACTAAGTGAGAGATAGGGCTTCACCTTCTCTCCCTAGATAAGCAAATGTAAGGATATATTTTGATATGAAATTATTTTGATAGAAGATGATGTCACATGATGATTGAGGATATAATTGGATCAATGTGAAGATTATTTTTAGAAAATATTAAAACTTATTAATAAGACTTTATAATTGAGCATGAGAGACTTGGTTTGTAATAGATCCCAATGATAGGAATTTTTAATGAAATGGTTAAAAGTACATTTGTATAAATAAGATTCACAAGGGCACATATACACATAGATTGGGCCTAGAGATAGTAAAAGGCAACAATAAAGAATCCAAAAGTCAAGGGACGTCATCATGAGCCAACTACATAAGTCAACTAGGACCTAGCCAATTATCTTAAATTAATGCATGGACATTCTAAGAGAATTTAAGGTTATACAAAGGGAAATAAATAGTATATTTGTAGGCTCTTACACATTTCAAATTTAATATAGGTAATATCAATTACCTAAGGAAATTATAAAATTAAGTTATAAGGAGAACATAAGTCAAAAAATGACAATACAAGGCCCAATATAAAGGGAAAGTATACCAAAAATATTTAAATGTGTGCACATAAACCAAATATGATAAACCATGACAAAGACATAATATAAAAATATTCTATACAAAAATATGGTGTCTACACAAAGAAGTATAGCTCAACAAGTGTTACCAAATGGTGCAATATCTATGAATAGTTATCAAAATAAAGATAATGTTACTAAACTAAATATAAGCATTATAAATAATTTAATGAGTCATATAATTCTATGTAAAATGTATAGAAATATAGTTCAATAAATATTATTGAATGGTGCAATACTTATGAATAACTATCAAAATAAAAATGATATTGTTAAACTAAATATAAGGATTGTAAATAGTTTAATGGGTCATATAATTCCATGCAAAATTTATTGGAGAGTAAGTCTCTTTTGAATTTTCAAACTTGTAGAAAATATTGAACTAAAATGATTTATGAAGAGTGCATTTTTACTGTCTTAAATATTTATGTGATATATTATTTAATAAATATGTTATTTACAACTATTATGTTTTGTATGTTCTAATTTATAAATGACATGATGATGATGATGATGATGATGATGATGATGATGATGATGATGATGATGATGATGATGATGATGATGATGATGATGATGATGATGATGATGATGATGATGATGATGATGATGATGATGATGATGATGAATCTAAAAAATATTGACCTAAAATGTATGTTCGTGCCCACAAAAGAATAAGGCTCAAATCTATTGGTCCAATAAAAATCAAGATAAAATACATTGAAATTTTCAAAAAACATTTGATCAAAATTTGGTTAGTAAAATTAATAACTCAAATGGAAAGAGTATTTATGTTTTTATTACCTCATGATTGGGTTGGTTTTCCACTTTAGAGTTTCAATAAAATAATTTTTCATAAGAAATGAATCTACTTCAACTACACAAATAATGCTCAGAGATTTAATATAAAAACTAGTAATACCAATGTTTTGAAGATATTGGTAAAACTATTATACCTTTTATTATTCAAATATATACATGTTGATTTATATTTACTATTTTACGTACTTAAATGATATATTTGTTATAGTTTTTTAAGTATTGATGACAATATATGAGATTATAATGAAGTATCAAGGTGATATCGATCTTAGAGCTCTCCTACCCTTAATGTAGATAGTAAAAAGATTGTAATCAATTTTTCATATTATTAAAATAAATAAAAAGATATAACACATCTCCATTGTTTACATATTTAAAAACTTTTATTTAAATTTAGTTTACATTGAATAAATTATTTAAAAAATTAAGATAATTTTAAACTTTTGGGTTCAAACACTTATACACATCAATAATATAAATAAAACAAATAAAAAATAAAAGAGATCACTTTATATTTGTTTGAAGTTTTTAAAAAGTTATAAATAAATAAATAAAAATATAATTTTAGAGTTGAATTAAATATTCATTTATTATTTCATCAAATTCAAATAAAATTCGTTTGAAATTTAGTATGAATAATAGTAAAACTGTAATGTCATATCATTTAATAATAATAATAATAATAATAATAATAATAATAATAATAATAATAATAATAATAATAATAATAATAATAATAATAAAAAAAAATTGAAATCAATTCTCATTTAATAAATCCCCACCAATATTAACACTTAACCAAAAACTATGTTTGATTAAAAAATACAACAATCAAATTAATATACCCCACATATATATATATATATATATATATATATATATATATAAAACCAACTAAATTATATCTGAAAGTAAAATGATTTTAAATGATAATTATAATACCTTAAATATTACTAAAGGTTATACCTAATCATTCAATCGACCTAAATCTCATTTATAAAAGGAAAACCCTTTCATAGGAAAAAAAACAAACCATTTTTTTTAAATCTCTTAACGAATATGTTGCATATTACACACTATCAAATATTATTTGAGCATTAACAAATATTAATTTGTGGCTTTATTAATGTTTTGGTATACAAATAATCTAATGAAAGAGGAGAATACTAAACGTAGGCCCATTTGTATATAAAATAATTAAATTTTCATAATTGAAACTTCTAATTCTACTTTCCAATTTTAAATTTTGCTTATTCCAACCATATAGCTATTAATTATTAAGAATGTATATATTATTTTTAAATAATTATCATATTTCAAATATCTTAATGAAATATATTTGTAAAAGTGTATTTATATAAAATAATCAAAATTTTCCACCTCAAAAAGATTAAAAAGGAGCATTATTCTTCTCGGAAATCAATTGAAATTTAAAAAAGATTCCTTGTGCAAATCAATTTATCCTTGCGTGTCTAGAAAGTTATAACTTTGATCTTCCCATTTCTTAACAGTAATATTTTAAACTAAATGCAATATAAATAATCTTATATTAAGTAATGGATGCAGAATAAAATAAAAAAGTTAATGGTAAACAACTTGTTTAGGATTTTAATACTGAATCAATCAGGGTTTGGTAAAAGCTATCTAAATTTGAATACGAATTTTTATTTTTTATTTTTTTAAATTTAAAAAAAAATTAAGAAAAATAATAATATATTTTTGGAATTAAAATTTAATTTATTCATTAAATTTAAAATATTTATTCTAATAAATTAAATATATTTATTATTGTTATTTTTGTTATTAATTAATATATATAATTTAGATATATTTATATAAAAGATGTCAAGAAATATATTCTTAAAATATTTATATTGTATTAGATTTGTTACATAAACATAAGTACCTCAACAATAATATCTCTTAACATTTTTTACATAGATTTATTTAAAATATTTATATTAATTATTAATATTAATATTAACAAATTCAATATATTTAACTTGTTGGAGAAAATAGATTAAATTTACTAAATAAATTACTCTTAATTCAAAAATATGGTACTACTTAAAAAATTGTTATTTATTTATTAATGTCTAAAAAATATGGTACAAACAATTATGTATAATGTATGATTTTTGTGGAGTTTAGATATAGTTTACAAATGTAAGCATAACTCTATTTTTATTTCAATTATAGATAACTAAATTTGTAAAAACT
This sequence comes from Torreya grandis, assembly GCA_037957365.1. Classification (NCBI taxonomy): domain Eukaryota; kingdom Viridiplantae; phylum Streptophyta; class Pinopsida; order Cupressales; family Taxaceae; genus Torreya; species Torreya grandis. The sequence continues at coordinate 924,600 of JARHVA010006336.1, read as the reverse complement.
ATTTTCATTTTAGATTGTTATAACGTAATTGAGATCTCCAAAAAATATTATGTTTTCTCTCAAAATATAAATGAATCTATTCATTTAATATAATTGGAGAGCTTAATTACAACACCACTCAAAATATAACTTGGAAGTAGGCCGAATAAATTAAAAGAGAAGCAATACTAACATAATCCTTAAGCTAACAGAATAATAAAATTAGAATACATGTGATGCAGGAGCATCTACAATGGTTCAAATTCTAGCATGAAAATTCAAATTTTGGTTTTCCCTCCAAATTGTGAGATTTCAAAATATTTCACCTTAAGAGTAAAATGTAATTATCAAAAAAGTGAAAGTAAAAAGGTAAAAAGTGATTGTTAGATTGTTGAGGAAATAAAGGGGAAATGGTTGAAACTATTTTCAACCTTAGTAAATTGTTAAAACTTTCAAACAACATATTGTTTTGCCTTAAGCCCAAATTGGGCGTAGAAGTTAGGAGAGAGATTCTTGAAAAGACAAAAAAAAAAGAGAATTCATTAAGGAGAGAAGAGGAGAAAAGAAGAGAGGAGGAGAAGAGAAGAGAGGATGAGAGGGGTGTAGAAGAGAAGAAGAACAGAGAAGAAAGGTCCTCTAATGCAAAGAAAGAGAATGGAATGAAGAAGAGAGAGGAGAATTAGTGAGGGAGGACCTCACTCAAGAAATGTTGAAGGAAAGAGAAGGAGTAGTAGAGAATGTGTGAAGGAGCAAGCAAGGTTTAGAAATCCATGGATTTTGGCATTGAAATGTAAGTCTTCCATTTGATCTAAGGAGAATGAATGTATTTGTTTCATATATGGTTTCTTTATGAATTCTGGTAACAGGTCTACATATGTGAATGTGTGTATGTATGAAAAAATGTGTGTATGATGATTCTCTAAAGAAAATTGTGAAAGACTGATTATTTTATATGTTGGTAACAATATAAAGGTGGTATGATGTGATCAAGAGGTTTAAAGGAGTTTGGAATGTTTTAAAAAGCCTAAACAGGGTATTCAGGCCTGTAAAACTATAGCCCACTGTCTTAAATCAAACCCACGTGAAAATGTTTGTATGGAGTTGAAAATGGTATGGAAATAGGTCTATAAGGCAATTAGAAACCAAAATCAATAAGAAACAGGCGTTATAAACCCCTTTAATGTCCAAAAACTCCACAGTTGGAATTCAGGCCTGTGTGGACAAAAAAAGTTAGGCCACGGTTGGAAAAATGGGTATATCTCGAGATTTATCTAATGAAAAATTGTGAAATTTTGTGTGTAGATGAACCTTATAATTAAGAATCCAATTCAAGTGGTTTCAGATTGAATGGAGCAACCTATAAAAATTAATGGTCAAAATACAGACCTGTAGTTCTGGAACAGTTCAAAAAAATGTGTTTCTAGTCACTAAAAAGGACATAACTCCTAAAATATTAATCCAAATGAATTGATTATTTTTGGAGAAGGTGTAGGACACTAAGACAGACCCTATAAAAGTGATTTTAACCCTTGAAACAAGATATAACACTCCCAGAGAAATTAATTAGCTCTCAACTTGTGACAGTCATGGGAAAATCCTGATTTTAGCTTCTAGCCCTCAAAATGATTTTTAATGATTGAAACCTCTTGAAACTTTGGAATTTGACCCTTGGATGTTTTCAAACTATTGGAAGTGTTTTCAAGGTGCTAAAATATGGAGAAGAACGGAAAAGGACAATTGCCAAGTAGATCCTAGGTGCATGTGAGATGAAGAGCATAGGCCAATATAGGAAAAGTGGATTTTTCCAAAGAAGTGCATTAAAAAACAATTTATTCACCTGTAATAAGGTAATGGGTATCTGGAATGATGCTTATTTTGACTAGAAATTTTGTACTTTACTCTGGACAACGCATTTTGCACACAAGGAGGGCTAATTAGAACAGGGCATAAAGAAGAAAGTATAATTCCGTACAAAGAAACATCATGAAGATTTTTAGTATATTATAGAAGAGATTAATGTGTATCCATAAATAGTTTTAATTTCATGATTGAGCTAACCTATAAAAGGTTATGGCCAATAAATAGGGAAAACAGGGCTACAAGGAATGAATGATCTAGATAGGTCTGTATCAGTTTGTTGATGGTTTCAGAGCAGTGTAAGATTAGTTTTCATCATTTGGTATTAGAGCTTGAAGCTCTTGGGAATTTACAATTTGTTGATGGCTATGATTTCTAATGAGTTGTTACAGGATTTGGCAAGAGGATCAGCAAGACAAGTGCTAGAAGACCCTGGGGAGAAAATGTATGAATAATTATGCTATTTGATTTGAGTTATTGTATTGAGAAGCAATCAAGTGAAGAAGTTGCAGGTTCAAGGCAGCCAAGCCATTAAGGCTTAAGAAGAGAAGAAGCCAAGGAAGGATTAGTGAAGATCCAAGAAGAAGCTTGGATAGTTTGCCAAAAGACTAAGGTGAAATAGACTTAGGTGAGGTAAAGGATGGAGTTTGAAGCTTAGAGAGCTCAAAAGTAAGAGAGCAAGTGAATGCTCAAGAAGAAGATCCAAAGCAAGGTAAGCTTGGATTTGTGATTTGAGTTTGATGAAGTGATGTATAACGAGTTGCTGCAGGATTGAGAAAAGGGTCAAAAGACTAGGATGCAAAAGGCCTAGGTGAGATCAAGGAGATTGTCAAAAGACCAGTCCAGGAGAAAAGGCTTGGGTGAGACAAGGGATCAAGAGACCAAGGTGGAAAATACTTGGGTGAAGATTTCAGAGATGGAAGTACTGTTGAAGGCACTGCAGAGCAGCAAGATATATGAGGACACCAAGAAGAAAGCAAGCATCAAAGGTATGGATAGTTTTGTAATTGATAAAGAAATTGCTAGTTTGAAGAGAGAATTAGCTAAAAATTAAAGATGAATATGAGTCTTGGATGCAGATGGATAAGCAAGCATGGGTATGGCCAATGAGGAAGAGATTGAAGTGACCAATAGATCTCCTAGTGAAAAGGAGAAGAAGGCAAAAGAAGATTGCCATGAAGAGAGAAGCCCATAGAGGCTTGAAGAAGATAAGAAGGTTGCCAAGTGAGCAGTAGGAAGGAGAAGTTGAGAAGAAGGTTCTCATTGAGGAGAACAAGAGAGAAGAAAGAAAAGATGAAGTGCCAGGAAGAGCGCTTGAGAAGATGAGAGTGTTGATGAAGAGGACACTCATGGAGACATTATGGTCTCTTGTTTTTATATCTAATGTTGTTTTTGAGTGGGTAATTGTAGGTATGAGCAGCCTTGTGAAGGTCAAAATAAAGCCCTTAAAGAATGAAGAGATTGGTGCAAGAGAAGACACCAAATGCACAAGTGAATGTGCAGGAAAGAGAAGTAAGTTTGTTGCTGTTGATAAGGAAGAAGAAGAGATGCATAGGTTAATGCATGAGAGAGAAGAGATGAAAGATGAACCTGAATTCCATGATGCCATTGAAGGCCAAGAAGAAGAAAGAGAGCAGCCAAGCATAAAGAAAGAAGAAAGCACAAATAATCAAGAAGTTATGCAAGTCAAAGAATTAATGGAGCAGCCCATTAAGGAGGTAAAGGTGAGTTCAAAAACTGATTTGTCTTATAAGCGTGAAATTGTTGATATGCATGTTAGAGAAGCAAAGAGAAAGGTGAAGTTTCCAATTAACCATGGATATGTGATGCCTAAATGGTGGATGAAGCGAAATCCCAAGCAAGAGGAAGAGCTTATACATGAGCATGGTTACAGGATGCCTAAATGGCTTGTGAAGTCAAATGATAAGAAGAAGAATCAAATGTGGGTGCCTAAGAAGGCAAAGAAAGAAGATGTGAGTGTTGAGATAGCAACACCAAGAATTCAATGGAAGAGGATTAAAGATGATTCAAGCAGCCAAGAGAATGAAGGTAAAAAAGAAAACTTCTCAAGGGATAATGAGGTAGAGTATGAGGATGCAAAGATGAAAGGTAAACACATTGTTTGTGATGATGGTTTTGAATCATTTAATGATCTTTTTATGGAAAATGAAGAATGGAAACTATCTATGAGAACTAATATGCAGCAAGGAGAGAGTTCCAGAGGATGGAAAATGAATTGAGGCAAGAACAAACAAGATGGCTTCAGGCAGCAATTGAAGATAGTAAGGAAACACAAGGTAATGGTGTTTCAATTGTTTTTTATGAGTATATTAAAGAAGTTGGTTTATATGAAGACAACCTAAGAAAAGATGAGATGAAGAGTGAGGCTAGTAAAGGACAAGTAATCCTTGTAAGTGATCAGCCCAAGTTTGATGAAGATAGTGAGATAGATGAGATCTCACTAAAGGAAGAGTTGAGAATGTTGGAAGAGCTGTTTGGTAATTCAAGAGAAATGAAAGAAGGTACAAGCCATGGTGAAGATAGCATTGGGAAGAGTGAAGCAAGAAAAGAGCAGAAGAGTGAAGAGACAAAGGCAGTTTTGGTCAAGGAACAAGAGCATGGAGACAACCAAGAGGCTTCATGGCCTCAAATGTTTTCTACTAAGGTGGCTTTGAATGTTTTGTATGCAGGTATGAAGGTTGCTGAAGTAAATGACATACATGAGTCATTGGAAAAGCTTTCGAAACAAGAAGAACAATAAAAAGATCTAGAAGATATGTATGAAGATGAAGAAGCATGGAAGCGAGAGATCGCAGATGAGAAAGAGATGAGGAGAAGAACATACCAAAAGAGGAAGAAAAGCAAGAAGTTGAAGGACAAAGAATATCAAAGACAAACAACGGCATTGGTATTGGCAACAAGACCTTGGGATCTAGGTATACAAGTGAAGACAAAAGTGAGAAGGTAGCATTTCATTTGAACTAAGGTTCAAATCTTTTCTAGAGGGAGAGTATGATGCAGGAGCATCTACAATGGTTCAAATTCTAGCATGAAAATTCAAATTTTGGTTTTCCCTCCAAATTGTGAGATTTCAAAATATTTCACCTTAAGAGTAAAATGTAATTATCAAAAAAGTGAAGGTAAAAAGGTAAAAATTGATTGTTAGATTGTTGAGGAAATAAAGGGAAAATGGTTGAAACTATTTTCAACCTTAGTAAATTGTTAAAACTTTCAAACAGCATATTGTTTTGCCTTAAGCCCAAATTGGGCGTAGAAGTTAGGAGAGAGATTCTTGAAAAGACAAAAAAAAAGAGAATTCATTAAGGAGAGAAGAGGAGAAAATAAGAGAGGAGGAGAAGAGAAGAGAGGATGAGAGGGGTGTAGAAGAGAAGAAGAACAGAGAATAAAGGTCCTCTCATGCAAAGAAAGAGAATGGAATGAAGAAGAGAGAGCAGAATTAGTGAGGGAGGACCTCACTCAAGAAATGTTGAAGGAAAGAGGAGTAGTAGAGAATGTGTGAAGGAGCAAGCAAGGTTTTTAAATCCATGGATGTTGGCATTGAAATTTAATTCTTCCATTTGATCTAAGGAGAATGAATGTATTTGTTTCATATATGGTTTCTTTATGAATTCTGGTAACAGGTCTACATATGTGAATGTGTGTATGTATGAAAATATGTGTGTATGATGATTATCTAAAGAAAATTGTGAAATAATAATTATTTTATATGTTGGTAACAATATAAAAGTTGTATGATGTGATCAAGAGGTTTAAAGGAGTTTGGAATGTTGTAAAAAGCCTAAACAGGGTATTTAGGCCTATAAAACTACAGCCCACTGTCTTAAATCAAACCCACGTGAAAATGTTTGTATGGAGTTTAAAATGATATGTAAATAGGTCTATAAGGCAATTATAAACCAAAATCAATAAGAAACATGTGTTAGAAACCCCTTTAATGTCCAAAAACTCCACAGTTGGAATTCAGGCCTGTGTGGACAAAAAAAGTTAGGCCACGGTTGGAAAAATGGGTATATCTCGAGATTTATCTAATGAAAAGTTTTTAAATTTTATGTGTAGATGAAACTTATAGTTAATAATCCAATTAAAGTTGTTTCAGATCGAATGGAGAAACATATAAAAATTTATGGTCAAAATACAGACCTGTAGTTCTGAAACAGTTCAAAAAAATGTGTTTCCAGTCACTAAAAAGGACAGAACTCCTAAAATATTAATCAAAATGAATTTATTATTTTTTGAGAAGGTGTAGGACACTAAGACAGACCATATAAAAGTGATTTTAACCCTTGAAACAAGCTATAACACTCCCATAAAAATTAATTAGCTCTCAGCCTGTGACAGTCATGGGAAAATCCTGATTTTAGCTTCTAGCCCTCAAAATGAGTTTTAATGATTGAAACCTCTTGAAACTTTAGAATTTAACCATTGATGATGTTTTAAAACTTTTTAAAGTGTTTTCAAGGTTCTAAAATATGGATAAGTACGGAAAAGGACAATTGCCAAGTAGATCCTAGGTGCATGTGAGATGAAGAGCATAGGCCAATATAGGAAAAGTGGATTTTTCCAAAGAAGTGCACTAATAAACAATTTATTCACCTGTAATAAGGTAATGGGTATCTGGAATGATGCTTATTTTGACTATAAAGTCCGTACTTTACTCTAGACAAGACATTTTGCACACAAGGAGGGCTAATTAGAATAGGGCATAAAGAAGGAAGTACAATTCCGTACAAATCAACCTCATGAGTATTTTCAGTATATTATAGAAGAGATTAATGGGTATCCATAAATGGTTTTACTTTCATGATTGAGCTAACCTATAAAAGGTTATGGCCAATAAACAGGGAAAACACGGCTACAAGGAATGAATGATCTAGATAGGTCTATATCAGTTTGTTGATGGTTTCAGAGCAGTGTAAGATCAGTTTTCATCAACATGCATGATTATATAGTACACAATATTTCACCTAAGAAATATTTCAATAAAAAACCCAATAGAGTAACCTCTTTTAGTATTGTATTAACTTAATTGTCTTACAATACAGTAATGTATTTCTCAGTTATGATTTTCCTCTACTATGTATATGAGTATAGATAGGCATATTTATAAATAATCCTTAAAGTAGTATTACAATACTATGGATACCAAAACCAAGGGATAAAATCACTTAAATGCATGTCAATATGGTCCACAACAATTTTAGGGCATTGCGCCAAATCCTAAAGTTGAGAAGGTCTCATTTTGGCTCTACAATTCAATATTTTCATCAAAAACAAATTTATCGGTTGCCCTTGGCACTACATGAAAAAATGAAAATAGAATTTGGTATTATGGATAATAATAATAGTATAACATTATATATTTACAACCTTAATATGCCAAAGAATAAAATATTAATATGTGACGGTAGAGGGTAGGTGTGTGTGTGTGTGTGTGTGTAATTTTTAATTTGTAATGATGTTTACCCATAAAATTATCTTTTTAATAAAAATCAATATGATATAATAATGTCAATCTTGTTTTCAATTTGTAAAAGTTATATATTCATAAAATAATTTTTTTTTATAAAAGTTAATGTGTAGAAAAAATTCTAAGTAATAGTCAAATAAACATCAAATTTAAGATTAAAATTAGCATTGAACACTCTCACTACATTACAAACAACTACCACCCTCAGATGTCGTTATAAAATGCCTCTCAGCTAATAAAATAATTATCAATATAACCAAAAAAACCTAAAAACTAGTTAGACTGACATTAAAGATAGATAAATAAAATAATTGCATTTCAAATATTAATATAATTCATAGTAGAATAAATAAATATTAATATAGTTAATATATTTATTATAATATTTTGATGATCTATCTAAAGTTTTACCTTACATCTAATATGATCTACCAAAAAAATTATATCTTACAATTAAAAGATATAAATATAATCATGAAAACATCAAATTTAGTCCTTGTATATGCTCCACATATATTATACTAGATTTGAAGACATTATGAAATTTTCCACCTCTTCAATTCTTAATATCTTGTTTTCCTACATTGTATCCTCCTATTAGTACATGTCGTAGGCCTAGGTACTATTGTTTTGGCCTGTAGCGATTAATTTTGTCTCATTTGCGTTGACTGCTAATGAAAACATGTTGTTTGCTTAAAATCAAATTCATTTTTCAATCTTTGCTAAAATATATTAATGTTTTAATTATTTCTCTAGTTACTATAAAATTGGTAATAATGTCTATCAAATGTAGCCAATGAGAATATATTATTTTAGTTATTTCTATAGCAATTATTCTACCAACAATGTGAACATTCGTTGGGTAGCATAGGCATGATCACTATTTACCCTACCCAGATAGCCGACGTGTTTGAAGGGAAACACTACAGATGTAGGGGTACCAAATGGCCATTTTAGGGAGCAAAACATTTTTAAATTTAATTTGAGTGGTACATCAATTAATCAATAAGTGTGTGTCATGAATGGTGGCTACTTATAATCTAAAATACCCCTCAAGATAGGGATTTAAATGATCTTCCACAACAAATGGTTACCAAATATTCATAGCAGAAGAGGATAGCTCAATGACTATGCAAAAACATGCAAGAAATATCATTTGTAAATTTGTTACATTTATTTCTGAGAGACCATATAAATTTATTTTACAAATTGATGCTTTTGAGAGAGAATGTTTTTCTTTAATTTCATGTTTATTTCTTTTTCATTGGCACCGAATGCACACTTTGAGAGGAGAAGATGAAGGATGTTTCGTTGATACATAGATTTTCCCTCTCGTGATTGCATCTTTGTTGTTTGTAGAAAACCAAATTCATTTTTCAATCTTTACTAAAAGATATTAATATTTTAATTACTTATCCAATTATATTTAAATAGGTAATAGTGTATCACATGTAACCAATTTCAATCCTAATCTCACACTGCAATAAATACTTCTATCATAACACAACACTTGTTTTAATTACATTCTTCAAATTCTAATAATTTTATAACAATATTTGTAATGTCTCACATTTCACTAATAAGAATACTTTAAGTGAAGATATTGATTCTTCTTTCATTATTATCAATTCCTCTAACTTATCTAACTAAACCAATTATTACAATATCTCTAACATGGGAATGCTCCCTCCTCACCAAATCCCTTGGAAAACTTTTCTATATTGTTACACTGCACAATATCTAACTATTTAGGGCTCAATTTTTTTTGCAAGTCTAGTAGTTTCAAGATGATAAATCCATAGAATTTAATATGTACCTCAAATGTTGAAATTTATAAAATATATTTTCAATTTTTATTAATTGAGAGCACTCAAACTTGTATGTCCTTTATTTTTCCATAACAAATGATGTTGTGAGATATGATTTCCATATTTATGAGGTCAAAATTCAAAGTTTCCATTTGTGTTGGGTTCTCAACATTCTTTATTAAATCATTTCCCCATTATTAATGAATTGTCAACTTTTGAGTTATTTGAGAAAAATCAAATCATTAATCAAAATTGGACTTATATTAATGAATTGTAGACTTTTGAGTTATTGGAGAAAACTCAAATCATTAATCAAAATTAGACTTATTTTTTCTCCATTCAATCTTACTTTTAATCATATCCAATACACATTTTTAGTTTATTTGATTTACTCTTTGAGGTAGGTAGTGATGAAGATAAATAACATTTACAAGGAAATATCATGGTTTTCTAGAGCATCATAGCTTAATTATACCTTAAAATAAAGTGACATTTCAAAGACTATCCTCAATAGTCTCCACTTATTTCAATGTCTCTAGTGTAACTTTCCATCCTACTAAGCTAATAATACCTTCCATGGCTAGCATTATTACTTTAAAGCCTAGTGGAAGACCCCCACATTTCTTACAAATGCTCTTAACTATTTATTCTTTAATGGTGGTTATGTTTAACACTTTTTTTATTATTTTAGATAGATACGGCTTAATAGGTTAGAGTAGCCTAATAAAATGGATGATGAAAGCTATTTTAATGTAGGAAAATTAAATTAGTTTAGATAATATAATATATTAAATCTTGAAAATTACTAAACATAGAAAGTATGATGTTGATTTATAATATAATAATTTCAATGTAAAGAAGAGATAATACTTAACTTGTTTTTAGATTCATAAGTGAATATGAGATGTACATATATAGGAACATGCAAATTGATGCTCAAAATCCCATCGTGATATGAGGTTCGACATGCCCAAGTTGTTAAAGGAGGATGTCAAGGTGTCAATCAAGAATGGATCATCTTTTAGTTGAGTGCTTATCTTTTAAAGTTAGTGAGCTATAAAAATTAATCATGGATGTTTATAATTTTTTATAATGTCCTCCAATGATGGTTTCTTAATGAAAGAGTTGAGACAACTTATGATATCTACATCCCAAGGCATAGATTCTCTCTCTTCATTGAGGGAACCTACGAATCCAAGTTCTGAATAGGAATATCAAGCAAAATATTGTGTAGTAAGTGTAAAGAATCATTAAAGGCACCAATGGTATGGTGTTAGTTTACCTCCTAGGCAAGATTATAGTTCTAACGAAAGAATTCCACGTTGAATAATACTATTATAACTGAGCAATTCAATTTTGAATAAACTTGTGTTATTTTAGAGATTGAATTATCTAAGGTGGCAAGGGTAGGAGACATCTCAAGGTAACCAAAAGGAAGCAACAAAAAAGTTAGTGGAAAGAATGTTGAATCAAGAAATTTGGATAGAATCAGATCATAACAGTGAGGAATGAGTTTTTTTAATTCATACAAGTATATCATGAAAATGATAATCAAGACGTCATCACTACATGGAACCCCTCACCTAATTCCTTCTTGCCATCTTCAATCTATTTCTTTTGTTAAAAGATGTATTTAAAAGTAATAGGTGAAGAGATATAAACAAAGTGAAGGGTTTAGAGTTCTGAAAAAATAAAATTCATTTAAGGTTGTATTATATAGTTAGAGTAGAATAACAAGGAGTTAAAAAATTAAAATTCATTTAAGGTTGTATTATATAGTTAGAGTAGAATATCATGGAGTTTTGTCATGAAAGATCAAAGATATTAATTAGGAATAACAACCTTAAATTCATGGTAATGAAATAAATTTGTAAAAAAAATTATTTATTGGAGTTTTTATCTAATTGTCTTGAATCGAGACACCTATTTTAGTTTGGGTGAGTGTTAGGATAGGTATAAAGAAATGGATTTAATTATAAATTGTCCATTATGTAAAAATAGGGAAAAATCATGTGAAGACAAAAGGAGGAAAAGGCAAAAAGATAAATAAGAAGCCATAGAGTCAGGAAAGAAGATGAAAAGCCTTCATAGTCAAATGTAAGGTGAAGAGTAAAAATAGGCCATTGACTGAAAACCTGAGTTATTTTTCATGGATTCATTTGGGTTATGGTTTATTCTTATTCTTCATCTTGTTATTTGTTTTTGTCATTATGTTTCTTAATAGATTTTCATTTCATTTATTTATTACCATTAAATAGAGTCAACAAGTTGACCCTAAGGAACCCTTTGTCAATGAGTAGTGCCTACATAACCAATGCTTCAATGAGGGTTTCATACATGTTTAGTTCTCCCTTAAGTGTTGGATTAAGTGTAGTTTAAGGGTGTAATATTATATATACAAGGGAATGCAATGATCTAGATTGTAACTTGAAAAATAATGCTCATGGGTTATTCCTTGAATGCTTCAAACATGTAATATGACTCCTCCTATGACTGATATAGAAATAGGGAATAATATGGTAGTAAAACTTAGTTGTAAAATTAATTGAATGAGATTGAATAAGCACTTATTTGGTATTTGATAGATTATTAATGAGTAGGATTTTATTTATATTTATAATACACCTTTTCAAAATATCTCACAAAAGGGTTAGATAAGACAAAGAGGTTGATCCATATTTTTTTAAAGATTTAAAATTTAGATGACTTTTGAGGTAAAAACACTAGATAAGGCATCTAGAAACTAGCCTCGATGCTAGTGTCCTTATGTGAATGGTAGTGTTTGACATGATATAAAATTGTTTAAGGTTTGTAATTGATAGTGAATGATATAAATCATATTTAAAACTTGATCTAGTCTATAGATGATCTGGGTCATCAAAATGATACGATTAGTCTAAAAAATAAATAGTTAGGGACAGTGAGATGGAGAATGTGATCCTTTTGATAGCAAGAAAGTCTAGAACTGAAGGTATAACCTTAATTGGTATTTATCAAGTGTACAAGACAAATATGATATATATAATCATACTTTAATATCTTTAGGTTGGTATTTTTCTATTAACTACTATTATCACTCCTTAATTCTTGATTTAGATAGTTGATGAATTTGGGATTACATCCATAGAGTTACTATTTAGTGCCTTTATTTGTACAATATAAATTGAATCCATTTTTGTTTACATGAAATTTTATATATTAAAATATAATAGATAGGTGGTATTGTAGAAAATAATTGAGAATTATCCTTAAATTAGTATTGATCAGAGTTTTTCTTTCATGGGCATGATATCATATACTTCTCCTCCCTACTACCACTATAGGTTATGCCTCTCAATGTCATCAAACTAAATGAAACTTAAATAATCATATTTGTAGTAGGAAACTTTGAGTTATTAGATTAAACTACCATAAACCTGTAATTTAGACTCAAAACATCAAACTACCTAGTTAAGATCTAGAACCATTAGGACCAAATGCAAATAGATGAATAAACCATTCAAACAAGCATTCTAATTCTAAAGTTAATTACTATAAACCATGATTAAACATATATGAAAACAATAAGATTGAATTGAGATTACCTTAAACTTAAAATTTTGACATTATGTTTGCACAATCATGGATGTTAATGATGGATTCAAAGACTTAGATTGGCATGGATTTAATGGATGCTTGAGATTGCTAGTTGATTATGTGGTCATAAAGGCTTTATGAATTCATAAGTTGATTACTTCTTTAGCATGGATATGGCATAAGAATTAAAGTTAGCTTGTAGTCGGTTTCCATGAAGGAGTGGGTTGTTTATATAGAATATGGAGGGAAGAATCAATGGTTGGAATTCAAAGTTAGATTGTGGAGATCTATGGTGGAAGATTTTCGAAGGAATTTCTAATTCTTTGGAAGTCTCTAGATTTAGAGGCTTATAGAGAGGAAGGGTGAGAATATAGAGGATTATATAATCCTCTTTAGGAATTAATTAGGTTTAGGTATGGGATTATATAGGGATTATGTGGATGATTTAGGGACTGTGGGTGTAGGAGAGCCTATGAATAGGCTTAGTAAGTGGTTAGGTGGGTCATGGGAATTTAAAATTTTCAATAATGGATAATTGGGGATTAGGATAAGATAAGAGATGATTATAGGAATTAATGAAGAAGTGGGATAATACTATAGTTAGTGAATGAATGAATATTGATGGGGGATATTAGATAAAAGGGGATAAATTAGATTAAACAGGATAAATGAAAATAGTGTCAATTAATAGGAATATTAGTGATGATGAAGGAAGCGAGAAAATTTAGGTGCATACATTTTTTCCCTCTTTGATAGGGTATTGTGAGTGGAGTGAAGTGGAAGGAGTAATGTCCTTTCAAAGAACATCCATTTCATCAATGACATTAGTAAATAACATTAGTGGATATGATGCCCCTTCAAGGGGACATGCGATGAAGAATGAGACAGATGGCCACTCAAGAGAAGAAATGAGGATGGGATGTGATGAATAGATAAGTGGATGGGATGTCAAATTTGAGATAGAAGATGAAGAAGATGACTTTAACTTTGATCAATGAGCTACATATTGATGATGCCCTTGAAAAAGACATATGCACAAGGAGTAGAGATGATTGTGTCATAGTTGTCAACACATCCTAAGGGGGAATAAACTATAGCATGATGATGATAGGATTAGAATTCCATAATATTTTGATGGATCTCAAGCAAGGATACATGTAAGGGAGAGATATAGGCTAGGATAGGTGAGGATTAGATAATATTAATTATGGGTATAGCTCAAAGCTAAAGTTGATTGATATGATGAATATAGTGATAAAGAATGATATGATATAGTGACCAAAGGAGAATAATTAGATTGCCTTGCATCTCATCAATGATCCATAATGCGATTGATAATGATGATGCCCCTAGTAGAGACACATGCAATGGAGATATAAATGATAAATTGACCAATCAATGAAGATGGATGACTAATGAGAGAAAAGATGGATGTTATGATGTTATCAGGCCCAATCAATAGGTGTGGGTGATTAGCAAAAGGATTAGGGAGATGATTATGGAGATGGTGATTGATCAATAGATGGATTGATTAATGATTGATATTATGGCTCAAGTATTTAACTGATGTAAGACTGTGTGATTACGGATGATGAATAAAGAGGTGAGAGTGGCTAAGCTATCTTTGGGCACTAAAAAGTGTCCAAGTACTACCTACATAGTCTAAAAAGACCTCAGGTCAATGTAGTTCTCACTCAAGGATAAACTAAATGATTGATTAGAAATTAATGATGATGAGGATGATGATTAGTTATTAGAGGATGATGTTAGTGATTATAGGATGTGACTCAAATGATGAGATGAGGATTAGATTAGTGATGGGAATAATGATGATTAGATAAATGATGAGGATGTAGATAATCAAGACATTACAATTGTCATAAGGCTCATCATAGTCTAAGTAATCTAATAAATATAACACTTGAAATTTTGCTCCATGATATAAGCATGACCAAAAGGATGTTGTACCAAAGTGCAGAAAGGGGGTAAAATAATGAACTATGCATCATTAATGGCATCTAAAATCATTATTATAGATTTGGTGACCTCATATCATCCTTGTTCATTTCCCAATAGACAAAAAGAGACATGATTCAAATAAAACATAATACAAACAAGATATATACATGATGCAAACAAGCCAAATAACATAGAACATACTAGTAGCACACACAAGTATCAATATCACAATGTCTTGTTTAATGATGGGATGAGTGATTAGATGATGGTTTGTACTAAGTTGGACATGATAAGGATGATGTGATTGTGTACTTAGGATAGACTAGGATAGATGTGGATTTAGATAGGTTGAGCATGATTAGGCTTAGGACTTAGGTAAGGATATGATTAGGCTAAGGGACTTGGATGAGGAATTGGGTCTTGAATGTGGATTAGGATGAGGATTTAGAGGTGGATATGGATTAAGATTGGGATAAGGACTTGGATGAGGATTTAGATATGGGGACCTAGATAAGGATTAGGATCGATATAGACTAGATTTGACCTTGGCTTAGAATAGAAGGATAGATGACATGATGGTGAGATATGAAAGGCATGGAGATGGATGTAATGAGGGGTTTAGGCATAAAACAAGACATAATAGACTATTTTTGGATTTTTTCAAATGATTTTTAGGGTTTTTAAAATATTTCAATTTTTAGTTATTTTTGGGGATACATATGTACACTATACAAATGGGGTTACTAACAAAGGGAATACCAAGCCTAGAAACCAAGATAATAATAAGTGGATGGGATTATAAAATGATGGTGGTGGTACTGAAGATGGGATGATTACCAAGGAAGGAGAGACTAGGGCTTTTCCAATGACCACATCATAAAAGAACCAGATGTTTAGTTTCTTGAGTGTCCATTTGAGGATATGCAAAGATGATTTCAAAACATTTCTCAAGACACCTTCTTTGTCCTTATAAAGTAATGACCGACACAATAGAATGCATGATATGGATAGAGGGATATGATATGGATGGGATTGAAAAGGAATGGGTGTGATGGCTAAAAAGGATGGATTTTACTCGCAAATGTTGAGTTATAATGTGGATAATAGATTATTTTACCATGATGTTGGAAACCAGTATTCATCATGGTACTTGCCCAATGTGCTAGAAGACTGGTTTTTACCATTGGATGAAGTTTTTTTTTTGAGTTTTTGATTTTTTGATGGCATCTCAATTTATTAGATATGGGTACGATATGAAAGATGTTAACATTGTTGTGATTTTCATCCAACACTGATTCTAGAGATGTCTAATGTTTGGATCATGTTTTTTCCACTAGATGTATTAATATCATCATGACCTTTGTTGATTATTTATGCTGACCCCTCCATATATCTAGACTAAGTGTTTGCATCACCCCTATAAGAGATGATGTTACTTGGAGAGGTGATGGGAGGAATGGCTTGGATTAGGCTTGGATGTGGATAGGGGGTAATAGGATAGAATGGATAATATGACTTGATGGGATTGTGGGTTTATGATAAGAAGGTGTGATGGGTGATTGGGGATTAGGACTAGCAGTCGCATACATCATAGGATATGTTGGACATTCTATAATTATTTGGTGCCAATTGAAAAATTATTGTAGGAGATCCAAGATGCTTTGAATTTTTGGTTCATCTCTAATCTAATTATTTAAAATATGATTGGTCATATTGATATTGCTTTTGATAGTATTTTGATCATTTAACTGGATTAGATTTTGACTGCCCCCTGGTGCCTAACTTTGGGACCCACCATGGGAGATTAATTTTTGACTTTGATGATACCCTAGTGCTCGACTTTGGGCTTCACTAGGGGAAGACACTTTCTTATTAGGCTGGTGATTTTAATTTTCTTGATTTTCACTAATGGGATCAAAGATGACTTGATTTTTATGATTGAATTATGGAATATGGCCTTAGACCTTTGTATTTATGGCACACATTATATTTCTCAAGGAAGGGTCCAATGATGTATGTTCCTATTCATCCCTATAGAGGGAGGTAATTAAATGATCATTAATAGGAAGAAAGGGATTTATGAGGGATGAAGGTTGGGGAGATGAAGTGATGAGGTCAATGAGTGTTGATGGGGTGGCATAGTCTTGATAGGGTTCCTAAGAGACCTAATTTTGACATCAAACAAATTCTCCTCAAGATCAATAAAAGGATCACTAAGACTAACTATAGTATACGCATCCAAATTAGGATCAGATTCACTTTAATAATATTTAATAGATAAAGTTTGTAATAACTCTATTATGACTTTATCATCCTAATTGGGATCCAAAGGTATGCCTGGTAACATATTAGAGGTATCTGGATTAGAGGTATCCTCAAAAAGATAGGCATTATCAACATCTATTTTAATATCAATGATGGATGGCATTTCTAATGAGGAATATGATTCAGACATTGGTTTTGAACATGATCATAATGTAAATAAGACTTGTGTTGATCCTGATGCTAACTTTGATGTGCAAGATGCAATACTGCTAGTAGAATATTCATTGTCTATGATTAACCTCTCAACATGGGGTTTTAGATATGATGGGTGAGGTGAAGATAGTAGAGGAATAATGGATTTGACAAAGATATGCCTATGGAAGGAATTATGAGGACTAGGTTCATGAGGAATAGACTCATCTTTGATGGAGGATTTGTCAAAGATGGTGGGACCATGGAAGATAGATGTGGTGTATTGACCTTGGCTTGGAAGAATAAGGGATTCATCATGATTGGGAATGGAATCTTGGCACTCTTTTTTGTTCACCTAGGGATATGGTTGTATTTGATTTATCCTCAATTTCTATGTCACCATGATCGATGAGGTCCTGAACATAATCTTGGAAATTTTGACATTAGGTAAGGTATGCCCCCAAGTTTAGTGATTACACAATATTGATTAGCTTTATACCCAGATGGCTTAGGATTGGTGGGATCAAGATGTCCTATGTGTGGATAAACCATCATGTTAGTGGTGATAAGTTATTGGGAAAGGGCTTCTAAGGATATAGGAAGAGGAGTATAAGGTCCCATTTCACTTTGTGACTTAGATGTGGAAGAATTAGAATTTTGATCATATAGTTGTTGACATGACTGGGTGGATGGACTGATTGTAAATGAGGTGGAAAAAATTAGATTCCCTTTTCTAGTGTAAGAAGGGGTAGAGGATGGGATATGACTAGTGGATGGAGGATTGGAATGGAACTCACATGAATGGGTTTGGACTTGAGGTGAAATGATTTGAATGGGGTTAAGGCCTTCAGGAAGTGGGACACCCATTTTAAGGAGTTGAAAGATGATCTCATTCTTGTTGTAAAATATGTATTGTTTTGTGAGAATATGGTCTAATTTCATGGATATGGATGATAAAATATGTATGATAAGGGGGCCAATGCAAAGGTAGAATAAGGATTAGATATGGTCTCTTTAATAAGGTAGGTTTGAATAACTGAGCTAGTATGATCAATAATGATGAGGATGAAATGTGATTGAGATTATGTATGACTAGGATTAGATTTTAGATTGATAGTATAATAAGTTCTAGTGATCTATCAACATTTCCTAGTTTTCAAGCTAGTAAAAGGATTGGGGATTTGATGGGTGCTTAGGTTCAAACTAGAAAGATGATGGTGAGATGGGTAATAATTAGGAATAGCCAAGATGATTGGATTAGAGATGACTATATTGATGATCAATTGGGTGATATATTAAAATTGACAAAGTGACAAGATGCTAGCAAGATATCAACTAGGTATGAGACCTATTCAAGTGATTATTGATAGTGGACTAGAGTGGCAAGAAGATACGAATGGGTAATAAGAGGACTAACTCGAGCCTTAGACAAATTTTCTCAAGATGGGATGGGATAGGTTTATGTGGTGGGATTAAAACAATGAAAATTATATATAGGTGATGATGAAATGATAGTGGGTAATTTAAATGAGATGAGGATGGTTTGGAAATGTATGTGACCTAAGGAACCAACTAGGATAAGATAGGATGAGGTTAGACTAGATAGGGGGATGTGGTGACTAGGTAAAGGCAAGGTTAAGATAAATGATTGATTATGGATAGAGTATACTTAGGATAATATGTGGATGACAAGATGTGATTTGGATATGTAGGTGATGGGGGTATGACCAATGATGGGTAGATATGGTGAGACTAGGAGGGGATTAAGACAAGGTGGTGATGGGAGATAGTATGCAACATGTAAAAAGATGTACAAAAGATAATATGTATAATGAAATGATGACAAGTATGTACAAGATGATAGAATGATGAGGCAAGGATATACAAGATGATATGTGCATAGATTGGCATGTATAGGTTTGGGTGAAAGGATGACTTGGTTCAAAACACTAGTCTATCATGACACATAGCTAAGCAAGTAGAACATAAACCTATGATTAGTAAACTTAAGGTTGTGTAACTCAATGACCACACTATCTAATGGCTTCACAAGTGAGCCTATAGGTTGGTGACCCATTATGAAATCTCCCAAACCCTCTTAACCCTATCTACACATGATGATCACTTGGGAGTTGATACTGACATCATAAGCTAATCACCTATTATGGTAGAAAGGTCTTATGTTAGGTGTACACAAGGTTTCTAGGGGAGTTCCTAATAAATGCAAAGGTATAGTGGGTCCCAAGCCCGTATAGGATTCTATCTAACTACTTTGCGTATTGGAGCTTAAATTCCCCTCACTCCGTGGAACCTTTTATGGATAATTTTGATTTAATGTCTAATGACAGCTCTCTTGATATTTATACTTTGTTAGAACATGAATTTTTGGTCTAGTGTGTGGTGTTGAAATCCACATCATCGACCCCTAAAAAATAAAAAATGGGGAGTCTTTATTGGTGGTTTTTTATCCTCTATGAATTTCCATAATGATGTAAGGAGGGGAGCATACACCATTATAGACCTCAGGTGATAAACAAGTAGACCAAAAAGAGATTAATTAACTAATTAATTTAGATGTGAGATATACACAAGATTGCAAGAATATACAAGATACAATGATTAAAGAGATATATACAATATGTAATACAATATGATTAAAGTGATTTAAAAACTTATTTTAAAATTTCCTAAAAGGAGTCTTTAACAGGTGGCCTGCAAGAAAATGATTAGTAGTTTCAAGTGGCACTTTTAAAGAGGCAACATGTAAGATAGTGGTTAGTATTTTGAATGATAATCTTGAGGGGAAACATGCAAGACACAATGTTAGACCAAAATAATGACCTATAAAATAAGGTATTAGATAAAAAAAATAGCCTCTAGGTTCACCCATATAAGAAAAAAAATGTTAGTCTAATAGACCTTAAGAAAACACCCAAAAAAAATTATGATTTGGCTCTATAACTTCTTTGGGTGAGTGGGTCATGATGCAAGGGTTTGAGAATAACAGCTCCTAGTGAGGTTAAGGGGCAACACCCATTGTGGGGTTTGAGCCTATCACCTTAGATGCATTCCCTATTATAGTATAGGGCAGGGTCGAGGGGTGGAGCCCCCAATGCCAAAGGCAATTTAGGCCTTACAGAAAGCCTAGAATGATTCAAAATTCACTAAAAATGCATTCAAAAAGGACAAATTTGAAAGCAAAAAATAGTGCAAAATCACAACTTCAGATTGCAATATCACAACTACCAGTGTAATATCACAATTCATGAGTTATGATTTTACAAGAGATAGTTAACCATGATGGTCAGATTGCAAAACTATGACTGTTAGTTCAATATCGTGATTCATAGGGTTATATCATGATTTTGAGATTAGTGATTTTATGATAAAGAGTAAAATTTTAAAATTCTAGATTTTTTACCAATGTAAATGTTTAGATTGTTATGGTAGATTAATTTAGATGCTTGAGAATGCTTATTTATAGATGATTATGGTAGATTTAAAATTTTAATGATGTATCAAGATTTATAAAATGATATCAAGATTTTAATCAAAAAGAGTAACCTCATGCAAAATTTATAGAATAAAAAGATTTTTCTTGTATTAGATTTATCCTAAAATCTACCTTATAAACTCAGAGATATTAAACAATAAATAGAACAACCCTAAAAATGACTAGATTACAATATCACTATTGGAGATGTAATATCGTTATTTGCTAATCAAAATCATGACTACGTGATTAGTGGTTTTGCAAAAAATAGGAAGAAGGTTAAGGTTGTGATGTTTTGCTTTCAAATGATCTTTCCTTTGGGTTTCTTGTTATCCCACATAATATATCACTTAGATAAAACCCCTTTCACAAAAGTGTGGTTAGCAAAGATGTATGTTTTAAGACCCAAAATCACAAAATGTATTTAACAAAAATATTTCTAGATATAAGATAGTTAACTAAGCTTTCAAGAGTGGCCTATATGGTCACTCATTTTCTTGAAAAATAGAAAATGACCAAATTGACCCTATAGGTTAGGAGCACATGGATAACTATTAACAAATTTGGGAAAAATTAAAATGTCATGACTATAGTTGCAATACCATAACTTGTAGGTCAATACTATGAGTCTCAAAGTCATAGTTTTATAGATGGTCAAGAACTTGCAAACAATGTTAGCACAAAATCATTGATTATAATGTAAAATCCCTACTAGTAGTGCAATACTATGATTTAAAAATATGTGGTATTGCATAAGCATAAACAGCCTACCAAAAAGAGACCATTAGCAGTTAAGTTGGATGGTTAACACAAAATTACAACTCTCAGGGCAAAATCACAACTGCAATACCATGAATACCAATGCAAAATTACAAGCTTCACTTTTGCATGCAAAATTTCAAAAATTTGGGACTTTTTTAGCACCAGTCAATCTTTTAAGCTGCCAAAAACACTTTTAGGATGCAAAATTATTAAATTAGGATTATAAACCACCGTGGTCACCAAAATGTAGTAGGACATTTTGACCTATTAGATTAAACTAACATAAACATGAAATTTAGACTCAAAACATCAAACTACCTAGTTAAGATCTAGAACCATTAAGACCAAATACAAATAGATGAATGAACCATTCAAACCAACATTCTAATCCTAAAGTTGATTGCTTTAAACCATGATTAAATGGATATGAAAACAAGAAGATTGAATTGATTATTACCTTAGACTTAGAATTTTGACATTATGTTGGCATGATCATGAATGTTGATGATGGATTCAAAGACTTAGATTAGCATGGATTCAATGGATACCTGAGATTACTAGATGATTATGTAGGCATAAAGGCTTTATGGATCCATGAGTTGATTGCTCCTTTAGCATGAATCTTACATGAGAATTCAAGTTAGATTGTAGTTAGTTTCCATGGAGGAATGGGTTTTTTATATAGAATATGAAGGGAAGAATCGATGCTTAAAATTCAAAT